>VZTF01009642.1:553559-689990 GCA_013397755.1 Cnemophilus loriae | reverse complement strand
GAAAGTTGAAAATGCAAGATTGAAGAGATGCCTGTTTATTTTTGGAAGTGTATCAGTTTTAGTAATTACTATGGTATACATTTTTCCACATCTAGTAAATTTTATTTTGAAGAGTGAAATTGTAGAAATCCCTGATTTTGAAAATCTTCAGAAATAGAAACTTTTCTGAACAGATGTTTCTCTGTGTTTTTAAAAGTATTCCAAAGTTTAATTTCATTCTTAGTCTGAGTGACATTTTATATTGAAATTTCATTTTTCAGTACAACCTGTTGATTTCAGAACCCAGCAAGGCTCTCTGTAATCACTTCCCCGAGATAACAAAGACAAGTTTTATCAACACTGTTTTATCAACACTGTTGACAAATCCAAAACACAGCCCCGTACCAGAACCTATGAAGAAAATTACCTTTACCCCAGCCAAAACCAGCACAGTCTCTCTCTGTGGCCTTTTTATTACATGACTCAATTTTATTAATGGCTGTATTACTACTAGAAAGCTTTTCAAAGACTGCCCGAGGAAGAAGTTTCAGTTAAATATTCACCTTATTTTCTGTCTATCCCATCCCCTGGTGTGGGAATTAAGGCTGGATCACAGGACTGTCCTGCCCTCGAGTCCCCACTTCAGGACTCTTCAAAGCCACTGCCACCTTTGACTGTTTTCTGCTCTCTCACAGCTAAATAGCTTCTAAATTTAGCTCTGAAATCCTGGCTGGGTTCTGCTCTGAGCTCTCTCCGACATTCCTACATGTCTCCTTGGGTGTGTGGTGACACTTTTAATTACAGCTGTGGCTGCCAGGGGAGCTGTAACACAGACACAGAGCCTGGGGAGGACCTGCCCTCCATTTCTTGTTTGACTACAGGATTTTTACATATTGCTCCCATAACAGTGCTCAAAGAACGTTGATTTATTCCCTATCTTTTCGTTTGCTTGGTTTTGTTTTTTCCGAAATCTGTTCACCATAAGAAGATTTGGCCACAGTTCTTCCTTTATGGATGTTAAAAGACTTGTCAAATGAAATTGGATCACAGGACAACTGTTCAGACATTGCGTTCTCTGTGTTTTCCTGGCAACAGAATCAAAGATAAACAGCCATCAAAAAAGTTATTTCTGAATGGGTCAAACTGGCTATCAAAGAAGCTTATTTAAAGCAAGGTAAGACTTCCCCTGAGGCAGTAGTACACAGAAATGCACATTCTTCTAGGTCTTTATCTTCTTACAGAAAGGAAGCATGCATCTTAAGAAAAAATATTTGGAGACTTGGCTTTTGGAGCAGCATCTTCTGTAAGTGCTGCATTTAGTCAGAGTGGTGTCTGTTGGTACTCCTTGGCTCTAAATACACATCTTTACTGCTTATCTTCTTGCCCAAATTTCTTTTATGCTTTTTGCTGCATTCCATAAAATGACCCCTTTGAAGAGGTGGCAGTACCAAACTTTATGAAGGAATGGCTTTTTACTGACCTCAAACAGACTTTCTCATGTTCAGCATTCACCGTCAGCTGCCTCTTGCTGGACCACCCCTGCTCACCGTTGCTCATGTCCATCCCTTTTCTATTATTAGGCTCAGTTAGGGTTTGTTTTTGGTTTTTTTACAGATTGATTAAAGCTCTTCCATGGAACTCAGAAATGTTTTTAGTGTAGAAATTGTAACTCAGTGTAGAAATAGTCTATGGGAGCTTTAGGAGAGCTGTGATAGCAGGTTAATGCACTGGGTGATCTCCTGCTCTGATTTCTGCGGCAGGCTATGGAAAGAGAATTTCCTTGAAATGTGGCCCGTCTCTTTGGCCTTAATAGCACATTTCTCACAAATACAGCCTGTTATGAGGCAAGGCTCTAATAAAATGTTACCATACAAAGCTAGACTTAGAATTAACATCTTTCTCTCCCTACATGTCATTCCATTTAATATGCCATATTGGAAGTATGAAGAAATACCCTTTTAGCCTAAGCCTGTTCATGAATTATATATTCTATTCCTAAGACTTCTGTACTTCTGCTGCTCATGGAGAGCTCCATGATCCCTCTGAGATGTGTGGCTGCACTGGGAAGTGACATGTCGTGGTAGTTCATAGGATTCCTCTCATGTCTCATGTGGGGATTTTTGCAGCGTTTTTTAACCTGTTTGCCTTTTATACAGCTCTGATGAGCAGGACTTTCAGGCAAATAAATGGATGACAAATCATTTTTGAGTGGAGAGTGACAATTCCATATCTTTACCACTGTTGAGGAGCTCTGTAGCAGCTGGACATACTAGGTGTTGTAGTGGAGTTCAGTGAGCATTAAAGCATTAATGTCTGATGTATTTTAAAGATTTTCAGAAGCAACTTAATTAAACTTAAACTTCAGCTCGATCTGCTCTAAGGATTATCCCAGTGATTCTGGTGAGTAGTAGAGAATTTATCCTACCTTAGTCTATTCCTGGGCCTGAAATACAATTTAATAGCTCTCTGTCCTCCAAGGTTTGCAAATGAGGATGGTGTAAATTAAATTACTGAGGGCCTGGTTTGCAAATCTTCTAATATCCCTCGCTACAGACAGACATTCCCACTGTGAAAACTTGGCTGTCATTTGTGTTTGGTAACATGGGGGAGTGACCACTAAAAACAATGTTATTTAACAGGATTGCATTGCCTTCTGCTTCTGAATTCACTGAAGTCCTCTAGGCACAGGAGATTGAACTACAGAGCCAGAGAGCTCAAAGTCACGCTGCAAAATTGAACCAAAAGTCTATCAGAAATTCAGTACATCAATACTCTGTGCTGGGGCCTGCTAGTGTCACAAAAACGTCCTGTTTCCCTCTCAAGGTTTTCCATCATATAAATGAGTCGCTGCTCTCCCCGTGCCTGAGCTGTGGAAAACCAGGACTGTTTCCTTTCTTAAAATTGTGTTTTCGTCAGATGTTTTTTATAGTACAGCTTTATTCAAGAAGGTCAGATGCTTCTGCAGCAAGGTGACCTCTAATAAGTGGAGTGAAACTCCTTATGCAGGCAGATGGGACCTGGCAGCAGCTACCTGGATTTGGGAAAGCACTCATGGATCTTGCTGGTGCTGGTAATGGTTAGTGGCATCCTTAAAACAGCACCTGTATAATTAAAGTTTGCAGTTGGGCTTCTCATTTAGTGTCGATGGGAGAAGGAATGGAGGCAGAGTATTGATTTAAATGTATTGATTCGGGAGGGTCACTGTGCCACTCATCTCCTGTGGCAGGGAGGGGTCACTGTGTCATTCACCTGCTGTGACACTGGGGAGGGGGCTGTGGAGGTCACTGCTGGCTCACAACCTTCCCCTGCCTTCCCAGTGCCTGTGTGACCTGCTCGTGAACAGAGGCCCTTGAGTTTGTAAATTAAAGAGCTAGGAACATACATTTAAAGAAAAAAAAAAAATTCATGCTGCTGTGAGCCCTCTTGATAATATTAATTGCACACTGATCTAATTAGTGTTCTTGTCTTCTGCAGAGTCGTCTGCTGGTTTATTTTGCCTGAAATAAAAGCAATATTGTAATGCAGAATACATGCTAATTATCAGGATGCAGGGAGATGCATCAGCGTGTCCCATTGTGTCAAATGAAAGCCAACATGTTGTTGTCCAAGGCAGGTTGTCTAAATGAGGCTTGTCTGTGTCTTGGGGTCACAGCTTGGCAGCAGAAATGAGGTGGCATATTGTGTTGATAGTGCCCAATGTCGTGGCTTCAGAAACTGGCAGAAAGATGCTCTCCACGGAGGGCCCCAGACACTGAAATTGAGTTTCTTAGTGTGCTCCAGCAGAGCCTGAAACCACTGACCTTCAGGACCTGTATGATTTACCGAGGGGGGTGGATACTTTCAGTGACATTTGGCGGCAGCTTTCTCCCAGTGATGGACCCTTGGCTCTGCAAGATGCTTCCTGCCTGGTCCAAATTGCCCAAGTCTGTATTGATCTTCAGAGCACTCTGCAGTGCACATCTATTTTCAGAGCTGGTGTGCCATCAGGCCTCTGAGAGAAGTCAAGTGTAGGAGAAAAGGGAATTTGATGGTCTGTGGACAGTTTAATTGTGTTCAGGCTTTAAAAAAGGTATTGTTTTCTTGTATAAATATCATAATAACAATAGAAAAAACAGATATGCTCGTACTATGAATTGAGGAGCCTGAAAAAGTATATATGGTAAACAATCCATAATAAAATACAGTGGGCTGAGGTTTTTTTCCTGATATATAGAGAATTCCAACACTGCTAAGAAAAAGAAAGCTACTCAGTTCTGTTTGAAGAAAGCAGATGATTTTCCCAGTGGCAGAGTGATGAGCAAAGTATACAGAAAAACACAGCTGAGCTACTCCCTTAACTGCTATTGATCCCAGTGGATGTTTTTTTATTTGAGTAAGGACTTTGTTAAGATGTCAGGGCTCCCAAGCAGCCAGCCCAGCCCTTCACCATGGGAGAGCAGCCCCAGGAAAAGGGAGCATCATTCCCACAGTTGGTTTTGGAGCCTGGACAGATTTGTGCAGTGGATTTCTGCCCTCCTGCATCACATGTTCCCTGTGAGATGAACGTACACTGTGAAGTCCTATTTATTTGCTCTATTTATTTGCACTCAGAAGGCAGCAGACGAGTCTCCTTCTCCGGAAGAGTTCTCAGCTTGTTCTGCAATCTGTTACAAGGAAAGTGCTAATTAATGGAGATTTCCTTATTGAGTTAAAAGATTAAGTATATTAGCTACCGGGGCTTGTATGTAACACCAAGCGTTTGCTTGCAAGTTCATTAAGGAAGAAAACTGTAATGCAAAATCAAAAGAAATTAGAAATCATAATGCAAAGTCAGCATCAACCCAACTGCCTCCACGGGATTTATAGAGACTGTGAAACTGAGCAATAAAACCAACCTTTGGATGAATTTCAATAACAATAATGTTGAGTTAAACTTACCAGCCTTTTTCACAAGTCCTCTCTGGTCTATTTAGAATCTCTAATCAGTCTGCAATGAGATAACATGAGCATGTGCGTCTTTTGTTGAGCAAGTGGGAATAAATTAGCTAAGGGTCCATTATTTGAGCCTTGCAAAATATTTGATGCGGAAGTTATTTTTGCTGGGTTTTTTGGCTGTGCATTTACTGAATGTATTCATTAGATTATCTCCTAAATTTCTCAGCGAACTAATAATGCATAAAATCTCTCAAATCCTTGTGTACTATAAAAAAAGAAGATTAAACATTTGTTCTGTGGCAAGATTAAATCCTTTTCGGCTGCAACTCAAGTTTGTAGCAGCTTAAATCTCCCAGACTTACTATGCTTAGCTCCTTTCAGTTAATAACTTTCTCCCTCGAAGCAGGATTTAGATTTTGAACAGGGATTATTTGGGACGAGGTGCTCCTCTTGGAGCTCACAAGCTTCTGGAGCCTTTGGTTGTGCCATGTGGCCCGTGGCCAGTGGCTGCCTTATTCATGGCAGATTGGGAAAGCCTCAGGCATAGAACTGTGATCAGCTGGTGGAGTTAAGTCACTGAGCTGCAGTCTGTACTCCATGCTGAGTTTTAACCTGAGGTAAAGCAAGAGGTTTGCCTTGCAGGAGATCCCAAAGCTTCAGCTGAGCAGAATTTGGCCCACCAAATGTTGTGGTCCACCGGGTCTCCCTTACAAAGTCTTTAGCTATTAGATTTTTAGCACTGCTTGGATTTACTGGTGTTATTTTATGATATTTCACAGTCAGTAACCCAGTGAATGTAAATATTAATTGCAAAATGAATCAATTTTTCTTTCCCCTCTACCTTTGGTCTGTGTAATTAGAAACATTTCTCCTGTGTCACTGTCCACTCTGCTGCTCCCCAGTTTGTTAAAGGGTGATCTCTCCTGTCCCACAGACTCCCAGGGAAATTAGCAGTGTTATTACCAGTGGCAGCTGTGGTGATGCACAGAATTGTCCCTCTCACGGTAATGACCTTGAGTTTTATGAAGCACCTCGAGGTTTACTAACAAGGGTAGAACTGCTAGAAGTTTGTTAATTGAAACCATGAAATATGTTAGAGAGGATACAAATGAGTTTAAAGCCAATTCAATTAGAGGTGCATCTGTTTCCAAAGCTGCTGGAGAAATGTTTATTTTCGCATCACTTTTAAGCCAGCCTCTTGGAATGCTGCTGGCACTGTTGTTTAACGCTGTGTGCAGACCTTACACCCGCAGCAAATTTGTCTTTTGGAAGTGCAGCAGTCAGGTGGAAGTGTGTCTGATGTTTGCTTGTAAACCTACTGATGTCCTGCTTCTCCCAGCACAAGCCCATGTGGCATCACTGACACCCCCCAGCCCATCACCCAGCTGCCTCCTTCCTCTTGCCTTGGCTCTGCTGGGTGGCACAGCAAAAATGGGACAATAATAGTTTTTGCACCATGTATTTGTGCCTCTCTGATGCTGGCACAGGGTGCCCAGAGAAGCTGTGGCTGCCTCATCCCTGGAATTGTTCAAGGCCAGGTTGGATGGGGCTTGGAGCAATCTGGGAAAGTGGAAGGTGTCACTGCCCATGGCAGGGGAGTGGAACAAGATGAGCTTTGAGGTCCCTTCCAACTCAAACCATTCTGTGATTCCATGACACCCACCAGACCATGGTCCTCGCTTTATCCAGCTGCTGTTGCTTTGTCTCTGGGCTGTGCAGGAGAATTGAGGTGAGTCATGGCTGCTCCATTGTGAGTCTGAGCCTTCTCAGGACATCCTGTGTGATCTGGGGATGCTTTGTTTGTTAGAGACACTTCAGAGGAGAGACTCTATTTGTGGCTTGTTGAGCAACAAGCACGCTGTTCTTAATGAATAAATCATAGTAAAATGAGCTGTGCAGCCCTAGGTAAATGCATTTGTTCATCCCATTATGTTGACAGTGTCTCAGTAGAAAAACAATAGCACTTAAATGTAGAAAAGGCTTATTTGGCCATCCAGATCAATTTTTCCTGCCAATTGCCAGTAGCATGTTTCAAAGTGCCCACTTAAATAACCTGGTGTTCTTGTCACTACCTCCTGTGGCATCTGTGTGTGCAGCTCCAGCTCTGTGGTGTTCAGGAGCCTGCTGTTGGTCCAGGGAGGACAGAGGCTCTCATCTGCTCTGTGTGAATTAAATGAGCTTTATTTTAACAGTGTTTGAGATTTTGAGGAATAATAATAGTAATAATAATTATAAAAGAGAGGTTAAAGGAAGCTTCAAGAAATAATCTAAGAACACGTGGAAAGCAGGCTGAACAGGGCTGGGAAGTAGAGAACATCTTTTTCTGTAGAAGGTTTTGGAAACGTAACAGTTGTTTGGTACCAGGTTTTGCAGAGGAGAGAAAAATGGGGGATGTGATGGATGAGTGAGAAATTTAAGGATGACACTGACAAAACCAGCTGTGTAAACTCAGCCTTGAGTTAGTCTCCCATGCTGAGCAAGCGTAGCTCAGAAATGTTATTTCTTTTATTCATATTCTGTTCTGGTAAGAATATTTCTCTGGATAGTAGCCTGAACATAGAATTCTTTATTAATGGATTTTTTTAATAGCATATTGCCCTTGGGGTTTTTTGTTTGTTTAGTATTGTGCATCATGCCAAAGCTACAAGTTTTCTAGGGATGCCAAAACTCGGATTATCGTGGGTCTTTTTAGTCCCCTGACAACAGCAAGTCTTTGCTTGGCTCCTACAGGAAAAAAAAAAAATATTGTGGTCTCATGGGCAATGGATGAGCTGAGTACAATGTTATTTACTACTCATCATAAAAAGATAGCCATAAAGATGTTCTCTGTGTGAGCAGAGGGTACATCACAGGAACATTTTTAGAGGAAAGTTTTGGTTGAATGAAATCTTTGCTCTATGAATAAATACCTTAGTGTAGGATTAACCTTAAGTGGTTGATAGAAGAGAAATGGCAGTGTGTGAGAAGAGCCTGAGGGAAAGTTATATTCCCATTTTGATTCCATTGCATTGTTCAATGTGGAGAATCAGCTTCCTCTGGACAATATGGATGTGTAGTGCTCTGTAGCTGGCCAGTACTTGTTTATATTTAATATAATTAAGAAATATGAGTGAGGAAACTCAAAAAGGAATGAGCAGCCTCTCAGCAATGGGATGTCTTTGGAAATTCTGTGGTTCACTGAGGGATAACTCAGCACCTCCTGGGGGTGGAATAGAATAGGTTCTTCAGTCTTCAGAGAACAGTCTGTGTTGGAAGGGTCGTCATGTGAACCCCCTGCAATGAGCTAGACCAGGTTGCTCCAAGCCCCATCCAGCCTGGCCTTGGACACTTCCAGGGATGAGGCATCCACAGCTTCTCTGGGCAACCTGTGCCAGTATTCTACCATGCTGTAGTGGTTTGAGTTCGCCAATCTAATTTAAGTGCAGTAATTTCACCTAGAAACCTGTCAACCCACGACATATGCTCGTTGTAAAATCTTCTTTCTTGTATATAAGAAAGATTGTTTATTATAACTTTTCCTTCATCTTCCTTATTTTTTTTGTAGTCTATTTTTTTTGTCCTATATTTCTTTTTATTATAGACGTAGATCTTGAGCTGCCTGAAGACTTAGCCCATTTTGCCATTTCTGATAAGTTGATAACCCCTCTGACTAATCCTACTTTGAAACAAGGCACTTTCTTTGTTTCTGTTGAGAGTTAATTACCCAGGCTGTCACACAGCCCAAGGAAAGATGATATTTCATATGGTGGTGGAACAGAACTCTTTGGAGAACTGCCTAAGAAATGCTTCTCATAAATCTATCATGAGAAAATTTCTTTTACTTATCATAATGTATTACGAATGGCTTTGAGTGGCAACCGAAGCAGATGGAACAGAATATTAGTGGGATATTTGGGAGTTTTATTTGGGTTAAAAAAGTGAGTCTGTTTTAGAAATATTTGTATATATGTGTGCAGGGGTGTCATCTCACCGAGGTGAGCATACAAAGCATACAGAGTTGAAATATCTCAAACATTCCAATATCACTGGAATGGATTCAGTCAGAAATAATTAAGATACCCAATTCCAATGGCTTTGGAGGTGCAAATGAAGAGGCACCACAGCAGACAGAGATCAGAGGCAGCAGAGAAAAGCAGAGCACACTGTATGGGCACAGGTCTGCAGCGTTAGGGAAGAGTTACAGCGTGAGTTAGGTGGGGAATGATTGCAGCTGTCAGGCTGCGGGGTGGCCACTGTAAAGAAATGGGGAGCAGCACCATCACAGGGAATCAGGAGAGGAGAAATAGAGCAGTACTGAGCTGAAGGAGCTGTTGCTACTGCTGTTTTTTAAGGCACTGTTTACAAAAGCAACATCAGTATTTCTTGTACTTCTAGAAGGAAGATATTTTCCGGGGGATGGATGCCTGAATAAGCCTGAAACCTTTCTTGATACTGACTGCAGTGTGAAGAGCAGGAGGGAGGCAGCAAATTGCTGCTGTGGGTTGATGCACTGTAACACAGTTCTCGTTTGGAGTGAGCATCAGGCTTGGGCATGGTTCATCCAGTAAATCCAGCTCTGAACCAGAATAATCTGCATGCCTCAGCCTTGGTGTTTCATGGTTGTCTGGGGCTGTGGTCTGGGGGTTTTGGACAGCAGCTGCTTCTCAGTTGAGTTGTGTTGTTTGGGTGTTTTTTCTCTCCGTGTTGCAGTGATTGTCACCTGGGTAGATGGGGGAAACCCTTCCCAAAAGAGTCATGAAATGTGGTAATTTGGTATTCTGGAGGTGAGGACTAAAGAGAGAGTGTTCGCATGATGAAAACCAAACAGAAATAAAGGGCATAAAAATGAGAAACATCAGAAATGTGGTAGGGATGAAAATCAGTTATTTCCATAACCATCATTGCCAGAGCTGTCAGAGGGATGAAGCTGCCTCTAATAAAGGCTGATCTGAGCAGCCACTGGCTTTCACGATCTAACATGAAATCTCTTTTTTGTTTAAATTAAAATAATACATACAGACATGACAAGCAGATAATAGGAACTGGGAGAGAATGAATGCAGCATGGTAAGCAGGAAGGTGCAGGAATTATTTCATACTGCCAACCCCAGGCTGGTGCCACTAATTCCCTGGAGACCCACAGGGTTCAGCCACCCTCCACTGCCGTTCCGCACACCAAGAGCTCCGTGGCCAGTGCCGGGCTCTGCAAAATCTCTCTCCCCATGTGCCAGCTCCTAGAGCAGCTGTAGGGCTGTGCCTTCTTGGAGGAACCTGTTGGGTTTTAATTCACGAGATGCTGGTCCTGCGGATGTCTGGTGTTGTGGTTTTAAGTGATGATGTTCTTGTGAGGACTTTCATGTCAAACCAGCTTAAGGTGAAAGCAAAGCTTTAAAATGCCATTTTTGAAACCCAGAATAAGCAAAGCATTTGGAAAGAGGTACAAAGAGAATGCATAAGATGTGGGAAGCAGGTTTCATCTGCTTCTCCCAAGAACGAATCCCACACTGCTCCAGCTGCCAGGCAGGTGCCTCACACATTTGGTGGGAGCTGCTGAGAGAAGAGCTCTGTTGCCTCCACCATGCCGTGGTTCTCTCTGCAGGGAAGAGAGCCTGTGTCTGTCTCCTGCCTGTGCCAGCTCTGGAGACGGCCAATGTAACACAGAAGGAGTACAGAACTGGGCTGTACACTTAATTCTCCAGAATTTATCGTGGCCACAGTCTGATAGGGAAGGTAATTACCACGTATTGGTGACCACCAGCTTCACAACAGGTACTTTTGTGTCCTTTACATCATTCTGTTTTATCACTTCCTTCATTGGACTAAACCAAGTAGAAATTAATTTTAGTCACTGCTGTTCTTCACAAATAATGCCATAACCTCGCGTTGGATGGTGTTGTCAGTCTGCCAAATGCCTTCTCCTTAAGAAGTTCTCATTTTGTGTTGGTTGCACAGGGTTACATCAGAGAATCGGAGCTCCTCGGTTGCGGTGATTAAAACCTTTCTTAAATTTTTGGTTTAGGTTACATTGAAGAGCCTTGCACGGTCCCTTGCCCGTTTGATTGCAAATTAAGCGGTTGGTCCAGTTGGTCTCCTTGCAGCTCTTCCTGCGGACCGGGGGTGAGAGTCCGATCCAAGTGGCTTAAGGAGAAGCCCTACAATGGAGGTCGCCCCTGCCCCAAGCTGGATCTCAAGAATCAGGTGAGCTACGTTCCGACAGCCAACAGAAATCTCTGTGTGCTGTGATTTGAGTTGGAATCCAAAGTTACTGTGCTGGTGAAGAAATTAAAGATAGGAATTATCTCTGGGACCACACCTTGGGTCACGTTTTGTAGGCAATCCTTGACCTTCTTGGGGATTGAGGGAGAGGTGCTCATGTATCAGCAGAATTTGAGCTGAAACATCGTATTTCTTATATGAAGAAATTGTTATCTCCCAGAGCACAGGAAGCCGTGGATTAATAATCCCACCTGGACAGTGTGTAGACATCAGAGAACTCAGATGTCATGGATATTTAAAAATTTTTTAATTCCTTCTGAGACTACAGTTGCTGTAGAAACATTTGTTAAATAAAATTTGCTATTTTTAGCAAAATTTCCCTTCAGCACAGCACAGGTTCCCTTGAACATTAATCTCTGTATATTCAATATTGAAGTATCCCATCAGAGGAAAATAATCTTTAAATTGCTACTCTTAAAGGAAGATCAGCATCTATTTAAATGCTACTTAATGCTGTGTGCATTTCTGCAAAGTGCATAGTGATTTCCTACATTTGCTGGTTAATTCTTAGCGCTAATTAACACTGATGAAGTACTGTTTAGTTTTGCCTGCCCTACATTTCAGATTCAGCCATGAAAATTAATTAATAGGACAGAAACAGTCATGCTGAAGGAACTTCATATATATGTTATGAGTAATAGGAATATGTATATGTATAAAATATGTGACATGTAGAAGTACTTCAGTGGTATCATACACAGATTTTTTTGGTAGAAGCTAGAGCTGGTGGATTCAGCTGTTTCTCTGCACAGCTATTGCTGCAGCAGTCATGTCCTGGAATGCAGCACCACTTCCAACTCCTGATTATGAACTTGCCTCGTTTTCCTCACAGTTAATTTTATTTTCCTGTGAGAAACTTGGTAAATACTCCTTGGATTTTTTTTTTCTTCTTATTTTTCCTTGTTTCTATTTGAAATTCAGCGGAAGTAGGCTAACAGAAGCAGCAGGGACTACAGAAATATAAAACTGCTATAAAGTGTATGTTGTCCATAGCTCAGTGCTTTTCTTAATAGATCAGACAGATCACCAGAGAGGCAAAGTGAAATCCCACAGTAAGTGATAAGGTAACAATAAGCTCCTTTGTAATGAAAAGATACTGGGGTTTGTTACCCATAGACACAGCAGACTCCTTCCATTAATAGCAAACTTATTGCTATCATGTGTTGCCTATTCCCACACACATTAGAGCTGCCAGTTTCAAAAGCCTTTCAGAGGATATTAAAGGAAAGAAATTGTTCAAACTTGGAAGTTATGTCTTTGTACAGTTTATTGGTGCACAGTGCTTGTAAAGTGCCACGGCTGGTATTAATATAAACGTGGTTGGTGCTTTTTGCCTCTTCACCAGGAACACACATCGTGATCTAAAACCCACTGAATTCATTAGAGGCTTTCTGTTGCAGGCTGTAGTAGAAATAACGTAGAATTGCATTAAGGTCTGTTTCTTTTGGTTTGTGACTTCTTGTTTTTCAAGGTGTTCTTTTTGGTTGGTTGCTTTTTGGAGTTTTTGTTTCTTTGCCTGTGAGTTTGAGGGGGTTTTTTTAGAATAAAACAGAAGCTATTTCTAACTGGTTTAGCACACAAATGGATTATCTTCTTCCAATTCGGATTTAAAGGATTGAGTCCAATTCTGTATATTTCAGAGCTTTTAGGGTAAGAAGAAATTGTTGTCCTAATAAGGAAAGTGTGTTCTTCTCAATTCTTTGTGAGCTTCAGAAGGAGTTTTGCTCTGCACCCACTGGACTTGGACTTCCAGCCCAGATTTAACACACTGAGGTCCCTGGGCACGTTGCAGGATGCACAAGTTGCCTACCCAGATGGTAAAGTAAATTAGCTGATGGCACTGCTGCTTAGCTAAGCTGGACACATATCATTAATCCACTGCCAGGCAGATTGTCTGCTGCTGTTCCCTCTGGTCTGGGTAGGTTTTAAATCCTAGAGCAAAGCTCTACAGATTCATTATATATAAAAATGCGGCATCCTAATTATTTTGTATAATCTGGATTAAATACCTGCAGTAAACACTGGTTTTTGTTTGGTATTAGATAGGGGAAAAGTATATCACCGTGGTGCTGGGTTTTACTTTTCGATGGCGACTGTGTTATATTGTGTTTTATGCATTTGATAAGATTTTAGATAACTTAGAAGAAATAATGAATTCCTCTAGGTGCCAGTGGATTTCACTTATGATTTCTATTTTATTTTCTCCAGTATCTTTAGTTATTTTGTTTTTGATTATTGCTTCTGAAGTTGGGTCTTGCTATTGCCTAATCAATTACTTTGGAGAACTCTCCATTTTCCCAGTGTCTTATAATTAAATCCCTCAGTCAGTTTGTGTCTTTTTCTTAAGCCAGATAATCTTTTCACCCTCTTTTTGTGCAGGGTGTTGTCTAGGCTTTTTGGCAGACCCCTGTATATCCTTTTCTTCAGTGCTTTTCAGATATTTGACATAAATCTAACTACAGTGTTACTTGAAACACTATTCTAGCAATTCTTTCTTACCATTTCCCACCATGTCTGGAGCTCTGCCAATACAGCTATTTAGTAAAGCTACTGCTTTGGACAGAGGGACAATTGCACAATCAAAACAATTTATTTTATGAATATAAGTAGGTATTTGAGTCACTTAAACTGTTTTGTAGAAGACTGTCCCCCGAGAGTTTGTCCGGTCAGTGTAGTGCAGCTTGCTTGTGTATTAAGGATAGAATATTTTAGCAGAAATTTGGTTTTATACAGAAATAATAGCATGTCCCATTTCTGTATGATATTCTATGGAGTTTATGCTCCTTATTCCACAGAGAGTTTGAGTCTTCTGGAGTATCTTGAAGCCATTCTTTTGGATGTCTTCATCTGCCTGTAGAGCCTCTCAAGCAGCCCACTGTTTTTGCAAGAGATGTGAGAAGTAAACTCAGAGTTAGGAAAATTAATTGAGCTTCTTTTGTATTTATTCTTCTCATTGTAGGTGATGGACTAGGTTGAGCCCTTCAAGATTTTATTCCAGGCTATTTTCTAATAGAGGTGCCAAACGTTTGCATGGGCCGAATGCTCCTGGTATTCTGATAACATCACTTGATTTGATATAGTCCCTTCAGCCTTAAACTCTGTCTGTGTTGCTGCCCTGTGAAATTAAAGGATAAATTACAATATTTGGGGGAAGAGATGACAGTATTTTAATGCAGCTCCATGTAATATGCAGAATTACTTTTGCTTTTTACCTGTGTTTGAAAATGGTTGAAGAGCTGGCTAACTACATTTTGCTCCATCTCTTAAAGAAAATGGGCTTTGCATGTAGGGGCTGTGCAGCTCTTATCTGAAGATGTGATTGCTTCTGAACAGCCGACTGGATTAGGGGGTCAGCTGGCAGATGTTCTTGGCTGTGCCGTGCATGTTAAAAGAGGTGTAGCATTTACATTTTTCAATTCTTGCTCTTCTTTGAATGCACTTACACAGCATGCAGTTGCTAAGCTATTTAATATGTAGTTCTACATGATGAAAGGTTAAATATGAGTTAAAGGGGGTTTATTGCTTGAATATTCTTTTATAGGTTTTTAGGATTACTATGAGAAAATGCATCTTATTTTCAAGACTCATGAATTCCAAGGATTATTTTTTTATTGATTGCTCTCATACATATTCTTGTCAAGATTTTCACTCCTTCTCCTTCCTCCCCCTCTCTCTCTTAGCCAATACTGCTAAAGGACAAATATCATAGCATGTAGTTTATCCATTCTATATATGCTGTAAATATTTAAGCAAACATTTTAAAGGATTGGGAGTATTTGTAATGGCAGGCATAGCAGGAGAAAAATGTAGTGTATTTAGAATGTAAACTTACTACTTTCATTAAAATGAATATTTTATTCTTAATGACATTTTCTGGTGTTCACTGTAGAATATGAGAAATGCAGACACTTTGCACATTAGAATTGGAAGTACTTCTCTTGAAATTGCACAGAGGAGTTTAAGGAAAAGGAAAGAGAGGGTGGTGGTGCACTTACAGACCAGACCTCTAAAAAGCAGGTATGAAGATGTGTGAATTTCTGGAACTTTTTCATAGAAAGTGGCTGCTTTGATCCTACTTGCACTTCAGAGAAAACAGTTGTTTTCAGCATTTTGAAAACTTTTAAGCGTTTGTGTTAAAAGTTAAGTTCGAACCCAGCATCTTTCATTGCTGTCACTGAATTAGCTTCCATCCAGTCCCTGGCTGGTGAGTTGCTGGTATAACCTTCTCCTTCCAGCACTAGGCATTGGTCTTCAAGAATATCATTATTGATGTACTAATTATAAATAGCTCCTGCTCAAATCACTTCTTTTATAATACAGTTTTCTAATTTTCAGAGAAGTCCCTGAACTTTTTGAGGCACTCAGAATCTCTTCCTTTCGTGGATTTCAGGTGCCAGTAGTTCATTCCTGAGCCCAGTCCTGCTTTATCAGTCCATCAGCTGTGTCAGATCTCTTCCTGTGCCATGCAGGGAAATCTGTCCTACATTTTTCTTTGGCTCTGTCTATCAGCACTCATTTGCTTCAAGTGCAACTTAACTTCTGGAAACAAAAAATCCTATCCTTAATCTCAGTTTTACCTTCAGAAGGTCTGATTTCCTCCCACTCTGCCTTAAAGGAAGGAATTACAGCATAAAACACATCTGTCCTCTGATTCTAGTGCAGTTTTACAGTATCATAAAAATGACAAGTTTTTTTGCCTGCTGCACTAATGTGGGAGAATATTCAGTGTCAAAAACTAGCAAGAACCTCCTGTTTCCCTTTACACTTTTCTTGCTGTGACTGGAAGTTTTGGTACTAAACTGCAATTTAGTTTGTTAAATGAGCAGGAGTAGCAGCTAAATCTGTGCAGCCTGAGCAGTATCTCACCTGCCTGAAGGGAGTCCCCCACGTGGGTGGGTGTTGCTTCACTTCTAAAGGGAAATCGAGCCAGTTCCCATGTTGTCCTCCAGGATAATAACCCTGTAGTGTCTACTCTAAATCTCAGCATCTATTAATTTTATATTCAGCTTCAATAGCTATCCAAACTTGATTTTCATTCCTCCTGCAGGTTTTCTGTTGAGTAAAGAGTCATATAAACATATTTTCACAATTGCCACTCATAAAAAGCTTTAGCTTCAGGAATGGAGCCATTTAACAACTCCCGCAAAAGTATTTTTCACTCGACTTTTTTTTTGTAGATAGCTTCTTTAGACTTCTCTTTAATAATAAAGCAATGTGATGTATGGTGTAATGCTGCTTTCTGTAATTGTGAGAGAACATTTGCACTTCGTGGAGTTAAGTATGTTACAATGTCAGTCTCCTTCCTGGCATTACTTTCAAATCCACAAAAATTAGAGGCCTTCTGCTAATTGATAAAACTACATTTTTTCTGCCTGCTGCAGCCCCTACCAAGTTTTTAATGAAATAGATACCAAAGCAGGAACTTTCGCTTTAAAATAAATTTATATGTTTGCATCTCTGGAACTAGGAATGTACTCATAATTATTTCTGATTCAAATAGAGTTCCTATGTTTGTTGTTGAAAGGAATATTTATTGTTTAATATGATAGCTTGTTGCAAAGTGTAGGTAAAGACAGGAATTATACCCAAAGTGCTCTGTCCTTTTGATTTCTTGCAGAGGAGATGAAATTAAATGGAAAATCAGCCATAGAAGGTTGGGTGGCCCAGTGGAGAAAGTATTAGCATTTCACCTAAGGAACTGAAGTTCAATTGGTTTAGGAAATACTTCTTTTTTTTAAGGAAAGGAGTGTGGTTTGTGCTGAATCTCTCGTGGACAATATGTCATGTTGGAGGACCTGCGAACAGCATGTGCCATAAATCAGCGTGACAGCGTCTAACACTGAGACTGAACTTACTCTTGCTTGTCTTTGTCTTAGGAGCAGGAGAACAAGAAGAATTGATGCCTTGGTTATTCCTTGGCAGCAGATTTAATCTTGGTTTTGGTTTTTTTTTTTTCCCCCTCTCCTTCCTCCTTTTAGGAAGTTTTTTTATTTCTTTTCTACAAAGTTTTGTGATGTGTTCTCAGTTTTAGGTTTGCAGTCGTTAAGGAAGGGGAGATGCTGCATAACAGTTAAAATGAGGACCTAGCTTCTGTTTTAGTTGGAACAAGCCCAAGAATATTCAGAACAAAAAATGTTGGTACATCTTCACCTTTTCGTATGGTAGAAGATGCGAGAAACAGTTATTTGGCATCTTGCATTTTATCACATGTGATTTAGTCTTCAGAGACAGTCTATTACACAGAAGTACCCCGGCTCTTGCTTTTGGCAAGTTAAGTGAAGATTTTGACATGTTTTCCTTGGTTTTTTACCCTCTTTTATAACTCCTTTCTGTACAAAATAGTTTCCAAAATACGATCTTGTTGATTGCAAAAAATTGTTTTCTATAATGCAAGACACAAATGTGGAAATTTCTTTTGAAACAGATTCTAAGTCAAGTCAAGAAATTCATGACAGTAATTTATAGTTCTAAGAACCTGCCACATAAAAACTTCAAAAGTTTTTGAAGTGTGAATGCAACAAGATGTTGGCAAGATGTTGGACAGGAGTGTTTTGAGCAGGAGGCAGCCTGGATCTGTCCAGTGTAAGGAGCTGCTGTGTAAATCCGAATCACGGTGCAGAGCATCCAGCATGAGCAAAGGTTGGGCTGAGTTGGTAAATGAGGTGCTGGTGTTGGCTTGATTTAGTATCTATTACCATCACAAACCAGTGTGAGGCTGTTGGTTGTTAATGAAGATTTTGGTCACTTCTGTCATTTTGCCAGTGGACAGCAGTGTCTTCAGAAGGACTGGATTTTCTCATAAATACGTAGCAGACTCTGTGTGTCCCCAGTTTAAAGCTGACCCCGTTCCAGTGGATGGCTTTATTCCTAGGAGGAACAGGAGTTTGTTAAACATGGTCTGACTCACCTGCATGCTGTGAACATACCCTGAGCATTCAGAGCAGAAAATCTCTACTTTTCTGACTCTCATTTATGAATAAGAGAGAATAATTGGAAATGAAGTTGCTGTTCAGAGAGGGAGAAGGGACATGAAGATGTATGCTGTGTAAATTCATCTGTCAGAGCTCCTGAGCAGCCCAGGAACTCTCAGGTGTCTCTTGCATGATGGTCATTAAAATAACCCTGGTCTTGCCTCTTCTAAAGTATTTAATATTGCTGTGTTCTGTCTAGAGCAGTTCTCACTGATTAATACTTACCAAGTGTTAATATTTTTTCTGCTGCAGGCATTTCTTGTGGCCATTGCTCAGAAATTATAACCAAGTCATTTGTTGGGTTTGCTTTGTTTTATGCTCTGCAGCTGACTGATAGATTCAGGAATGGACTTCATTTTCTTTTTATGTTGTTTAATTGGTTTCTTCCTCCAAGACAGCAGAATAAAAGTGCAGATGACCTTCTGTCCTACTCTTGATGTCCCCCCACATGACTGGAAGGATTGTGCCGGGCTCGCCGTCAGCTAAATGTGTGCACTTGAACCGCAAGCTGAATACATGAATTTTGCATCTTAAGTGACAGCATCAAGATCATCAGCATCACCAGATTGCTGGCTGGGATATAAACCGCTCCGAGATTTCAGATTTCAAGGCCCAATTACAGCTTTCTGAGTGGCTGTCAAATACAGCTCCTGTGTCAGGGAGGGCTGTTTGCCAGGGTTCTTTAACCAAATTCGAAATATGCTTTAGTCACATTCAGGTGGGTTTGGGGAGAGAAAGGAAAAATTCAAGACGTCTCCCTTGTACGGTGGTCTGGGGCTCTCCCTGCCTCCTTAAGTCCTTGTTTTAGCAGGGATACCAGGAAAAGTTGTAAATATGAGTTTGCACGAATTCAGCTAATCTTTCCTCATTATCTATAAATCATGGCATGTCTCTGAGTTATAAGTAAGTGTGTTGCAGGCTATAGCCACCAGTAGAAAAACCAAAGGTGAGCAGATTTTTATGTATGAATGAAATGCCAAAGAATAGATTCTTCTTCTCCAATAAGATGTATATTCTGTTCATTCTAATTTTATTTACTGCTTCTCACTGGAGGAGTGCATAAATCAGCAGTCCTGTGCAGTTTGTTGTGATTTATTGCTTAATTAAAAGTTATGAGGGCTTTTAATCCGTGTATAATTTATATTATTTTTGAGTCAGCTGTTTCTCATATTGTAACATAACCAGGAAACTTGCATCCTTTTATGAAGGGAACATTTTTTGGGCCCTTGGATTCACTAATAGATGTGGCCCATGGTGGTGCCAGATTGACTTTGGAGTTCAAACTCAGAGCCAAAGATAGTTAAATATTAGTGCACTTAATAAAGTTTATCCAGCATCAATTACAGTTTGATGGCAAATGTAGTCTACATGTTTTTTAGAGTTACAGATTAATTTTAAAAGGGATGCGACTCGTGTGATTTCACAATGAACAGATGTTAGCTACACATTAATAATTTAAAAAGCAGGCTTAAAATGGTTATGTAGATTTTAATGGAGGATTAATTTGGTTCTAGTGCTGGACCACATGCTGTTGTCAAAACAGTAGAACATCCAGTTTTAGTGTTTTGTTTTCTTTTGGTCGTTGGGGGATTATTTTTTTGTTGTTGTTGGTAGGTTACTGCTGTGTTTTTTCCATAATTAAAGTTATAACCAGCATGCAATTTAAAAACAGACTTTTTTTTTCCCCCCTATATGAATTCCTATTGAAGAATAAATATATTATACAAAATTCAGTTTTTGTAGTGATAGCAAGTGTGGCTGGCTTGAGAGCACTCTTCTGCTTTGAACTTCAGTAGGTTTGTCTCCCTCTTTCTCAAATATCTTTATTATTTGAAAACACGTGCCAGTTTCACTAGCAAAGCTTTGTCTAATCCTGGCATTACAGTTTTCAGGTAAAAGGTTTTGAGGTTGGCTTGGGTTTCACTGATGGCACAGAGGTTTTGCCGTGGGTTTTGGCAGGAGTGAGGGTTCCCTTTAGCTGTGAGTCAGCTGCCCTGTTGGTTAGTTCAGCTTGGCTGTGGTTTCGTTGGTGATTCGTGTGACTTCTGGTGGGGTGCATGGGAAGAGCCCTCCCTGAGTCCCAGCTGCCAGTCCTGCTTGAGACCAGTGGGGTCCTTCCAGGAACCCCCCTCTCCTCCATGTGAGGTGTAATCAAACACTCAGCTGCTCTTAACCTTACTTTGAAGTTTTCTCCTACTTAATTTCGTATTTAATTACAGTGTTGTAACCGAACGGGCATTATTGTTTCTTAAACAAAAATCTGTTCCTCGATTTATTTTTTTTTAAACCTTTTTCTTTGAAATAATATTTTAGAATCATTAATAAAACCATCAAAGTGGTTTGCTGTAAAATCATGTAGAAAATGTCGTATATCACATTAGATGAAAACTGTAGATGTCTTTTGGGCAGTCAGAAAGATTTTTATCTAGGCTATACTCTAGGACTTTGAGAATTGGACAAATATTAGTTAGCATGAACTTTGGCCATTAGAAATGCCAAACCAAATAATGTCTGTCAGCTTTGCTGGTCAGTCTACATTCAAATTCCAGTATCTGTTAAGTTTAAATGTCCTTTATGCTCTTATAAGTTAGATTTAAATTATTACTTTGAATTTTAAATTATTACTTCGCTAAGTAAAAGTGAGAATTTTTCCTTCTCTAAGTGTTATTATGAGGTTCATGAACTTTCTAATTAACTACCAGGCATAAAGATACTTCATTCTTGTTCCAAAGAGTCCAAGCAAAAAGAATAAGATGGAAAAGGTTCAGCAGTCTCTTCTAAGCAAGACTTTGAAAAGGAATGAAGATCTAGTCATATGCTACTTTTGTAATGTCTTATTGTATATATATTTAACTGGTGAAAAGAATTAATGTCCGTTTGTGGATGCTGTTGTACAGTGTTCTATTTAATATATGGAGTTCATGTTTCTCATTCAATATTAGAAGATCTTTGCTCCTCAGTCCATGCTTCCAGGCCATGCAGCTGCAGTGGTTGGACATTCCTGAGGCTTCTCAGCTGGTTTTGGTTTTATTGGGAATGCTTAGTGGTCACTACGTCCAACATATGGCTCTTTATCAATGTGCAGATTTTCAAAATTCCTTAAAATAAAGCCAGTCTGTTGCTTTAATTTAAATTGTGTGTACTCTCAAGTGGCCATGTGGAACACAGATTTTTGTTTCTGCCACTTTGTAGCCAGCATTTCAGAATCTGTGGGCACCTGTGGTTTTTTTCATGTTGCTTTTCCCCAGTTTGTAGCTGGCTGTGAAGTTGGACAGTAAATCAACAGATTTGTATTTGTTGGAACACAAACCAGTGAGTACTTTAGCAACTAGAGTAACAATAGATATTCATTAGAAAATCCATTGGAGAAATCAATTATGCTATGAGTTTGTCTTGTTGAGAGAATGGAAGTACTTGGTCTGTTCAAAGAGATATTACTCCAGTGATCAGCAGGTGGGCAGACAAAACAGGCTTTATGGAGAGTCTCACCGGTGAGTAAAGCAGTGAGAAAAGATTAATTTTCTATTCTGCATGTTCCCTGAGCAACCATTGACAAAACAACTGGCTTTTTTGAGAGTGAGATGTGTAAGATTGTATCTTACAGTGCACAGTACATGCACAACTCACCAGGCCTGAGAAAGGAAAGTCATGATTAAACTCAGTCGGATTAAATATTTGCATATAAAAGAGGTTTTTCTTAATATTCATTTCAGGTCAGTGTTTGATAAATGACTCGCAGATTTTCATCAACGTTCTCACGTCTTGGCTTTTGCATAATAAGAATCCTCATAGGAGTTGTAGGCAAACAGCAACATTTCAGCCTAGTTACTTACCACATAGGAAATTCGAAGTACAAGTTGTATTTGGGTCATATCTGCATGCTAACCTCAGAAATTAATCCCAGCTAGAGTTAGAATAAATATTTTTTTAACTTCATTTCTGTGTTTTCACCATGTCTTAATGATGTAGCATACCAGGGTACCTGAGAGCTTTGCAAGGGAAGGGAACACAGATGATTTCTGAAGTCCTTCTGATAACACTAAAATATTTATTTGTTTTGGAGTAAAGCGTTCATTTTAGGCAGATCTCTTTTAGCCTAGTGATTCTGGTTCTATGCACCTGATTTCTCTACACCTGAATGAAAATTAATTTGTGATTAAATCCAAAGAATAATCAGTGCCTGACAGGCATTGGTTTAAAACTGAGGATGGGACACTTTTCTTTCAGTTCCTAATGATGTTGAGGGAGTTACTTCATGCAGAGCAGCGTCGGGCAGCAGTTCTTCCCACAGCATCCTGTACCAAAAGGCTGTGCTGGAAGCTCGGCTGTGAGAAGTTTGGGTGTGGGTCCAGGCTCTGCGTGGCTCATTTCCCACCTGCCCTTGTAATCCCCAGATCATGTGTGCCTGAGCCGGTGGTCAGCTCTTGGTGGGTGGTGGGACGTGCGCTCCAGCCGCTCCACGTGGCTGGTGGGTGTGCTGGCACTTCGTGGCAGCTCCTCACTCCTGGAACATTCCCGTAAATCCCTGGCATTTGGTGTGGCAGCAGATGCAAACACCAGTTTTCCGTCCTGTTTTCCACCCGGTGTTTTTCTAACTACTGTGCTGTTCTAACCAAATGCGTCTGGCCCAACTCTCATCATTTAATAAAATAAAGGCAAATTCCAATTAACTTTTAAGACACCTGGAATTGGCTCAGCTTATTTTTATAAAGCAGTATTAATTTAAACAATATTTCCCTTTTTCTGGTCTATTCAATGAAGGTGAGACTTTGGATCCAAGTTAGATGTAAAGCCCTAAAAAGTGGCCTCCCTGTAGAATAGTCAATAATTTCATGTACCAGGAATTTTCATGTTTTTGCTGGGTTGTGGTCCAATCTGCAGAATGGGCAACAGATGACATTTGATTCAAACAACCTAAAGATAATTTCTTTGGCTTAAGCTAATGTTTATCAATGGAGTTAGTAACGAAAGGAACAATCAGTCTCCACATGCTTCCCTGAAATGTGTCCAATAGAATTTGCAACACTGCTGGAGCATCATTTAAATGGTGAAATGAGGAACATTTGTTTTTTAAAGAAGGGTTCATGTGTTGCAAATGGGAAAAAACCCAAATGTTTGGAGCTTGTCTCAGAGTCACACAAATATGACATGCTCTCAGGATTGTATTGCAAGCATCCAAGGGAAAGGAGTACTCTTCCTGGAAATTGATTACAGCAGAGCCAGGTGAGGACAGAATAACCTGAGGTAAAGTAATTCTATTTAAAGTAAAATAAAAGTATTGTCAGAGGTCTGTGCTTTCTGTTTCCTCAGTTTAAATTCCTTCTGTTAGAGTTCTGTCCCTCCATTATGCTTTGGGGGAAAAAGACTTGTTGATTTTCAGTACTTTCTACTTATGTTGTGTTACTTGCAGTGCGTAAATAGATTTTGTTTAGGGAAGACTTCCACTCTTCAGTTTTACTATGTAAAACTGTTACTGGTTTTGTTATTATGTTTGATATGTATAAGGGTAACTCAATCATGGAACTTAACCCATCCTTCCTAATTCAATGGGAGGTAAATTCTTCCATTAAATAATAGGCCTTTTCCTATTTCCATTAAATTCAATTGATTAAAACTCCTAATGGCTTGTATGGAACCCAAAGTGTGCCACTTCTGTGATGATTCCACACCACCCTTGCTTGGTTCCAAAACTGAAGCTGTTGCAAACAGCATGGATTGGAAAAAAAGAAGCATTTTTCATCTAAAGGCAGTTACTAAGAACAAATACATTGGTTCAATGTGGGGTTTTTTAATAATGTTTTGTAACAAACTGTGAAAAATGAGTGTTTATCTTAGTAGCTTTACATTAGTCATTGCTTAAGCCAATTTATCTTTTCTCTGATACCCCAGAATTACCAAAAAACCATTAAGAGCTGCTAAAGACAAAACCCAATTCATTACCTACTTGCAATCAAAGATCACTTCTTCAGTGGTCTTGAATTTAATTTGCATTTAATTCGAGGTTTCATTAGGATAATTGTCTATTGGTTCACTTCTGTAATTGAAGGTTTGCAGGAAAATTAATGTGTGATGCTGAGGGAGAGGAGAGGTGTCACACTGCCTATTCCAGGTTCACTCATGAAACACTCGTGGTATTTTCACAGGACACAGGACTTACTACAGTCACAGAAACTGCAGGCAACTGGATTTTCCAGTTGAAAACATTATTAAGTTTTGCCTTGGCATTGGGCAGGTGATCTGCGTTACTCCTGAAAGCCTGGCCCATCCTCTGCTGTTGAAAATCATTCCCAGGCTGAGTGGATGGGTATTTTCTTCTGTCTCATCTTTGCTGAAGTTTCCATTAGTGCTAAAAGCTCTGCTCTCTGGTATTTTCTTTATAGGAAAAAACCATCTCTATTCTGTAATGATAAGAGAGACATCCCTTGCAGCTTCCTGTCTCTGGACATTTTGAAACCTTTTAGCCACTCCTTGCAAAATGTGAGCTTCATTCTCAAAATTGCCCTGTTGTTTTTCTTCTGCATTTCTTTGTGTTTGAATTTGGGAAATTAAGTGTCCAGATTTGTACACACCACACCACAGAGGGTCTTAGCAGGGCTTTGTAAAACACTGGTAATTGCATTCCACCTTCTAGGGAAATTCAAAGCTAAAACCTTCCTGAATTGCATTTTTGTCTGGTTTATTTCACAGCCACATCACATAATGTTTCATCTTGTGATTCCCCCTTGTATTTTCCCAAGGCTGATTTCTGGGGTGTTTTTAGTCTCCAGATATGTGACCCCATGCTCTGTTCACCTGAACTGCAGCCTCTCTCCCACGCTCTAGTCCAGCTCCATGTGGGTCTTGCTCCACACTGTCCCACTCCTCTTGTATAAAAATGTCATTTAGCTTCTCTCTTCAGTAAAATTTTAACAGGGCCGTAGCTATTTGTGTGCCAGTATAATTGGTGAAATATTATCCAAGGCTGGCTGTCAGAGCAGTCCCTCAGCAGTGATGCTAATAACTTCCCTCCAGCCTGACATTCCCCATTTCATGCTGCTGTTGCTGTCCTACCTCTAGCAGTTTCAGGCCAATTTAAAATTTCTGTACTAATCCCCCATCTTCTTCAATTTAACTAATAACTTCCCAGGTGACACAACGTTAAAGCTTTCCCAAAATCAGACTGCCAAGATCAATTTCATTTCCTTTCTCTGGAAATCGAGGGGTTTTTTTCTCTGAGAAAGATGTCAGATCAGTGTGCCTTACCTGTATTAAATCCATGTGGTATTCCCACCCCCTAAATTCTTTTAACTTCACTGACTTGGATTATTCTTTCCTGAATAACTGTTCTAAGGCTTTGCTGCTGCTAAGCGTAGAAGAAAGGGCTTTTAGTTGCTCTGATAACTTTTTTTCCTCATCAAATATAGATGTGACATTTATTATTTGTGATTGTATTATATTGTTTGTGTCTTGTTAGATTTATTAAACTTGCTACCCCACGTGCAATTTTGTATGCCAGTTCATTCACTAGTTTGAATGGAAATTACTTAATTTCTGGACTTTTTTTTCTTGAGCTGTGTGTCCATTTCAACCATGATACTTTCTGTTTGGTTATCCTCACTGACATCAGTGAGAATTGAAGCGTGTATTCATGCAATTTGGAGTTACCTGCTGCCTTTGGTCTGCGCTCCAGCTGCTCCAGCCTCAGTGTGTGGCAGCTCTGCCCCTGTGCAGATTATCTCTTCATGTAGCATTTGTCGTTTTTCATCACTTCTTTCAATAACTTCAGAACAGCTCCCTTGTCCAGGCTGTGGCAGCTGCCCCTCGCTGCCTCCACTGCTCTCCTCCTGTGCCATTTCCAAACCCTAAGGGTGGGCTTCCCTTCGGTGCTTTCCTCACCTCCTCGCCATCATCCCCGCAGGGCTTGTTCTGATCTCCCCAGCAAGAGAGCGCTGGGCACGCTGCCTGCGAGTTTTTATTTCTTACTGAGATGTGGATCCCTGCAAGTACCAGCTTCTCTGACTGAAAACCTCCCGTCTCCTTCCCCTGGCAGATCTTTCAACCTCGTGATCAGTGAATTTCCAGCTGGGTCCCTCACTGTGCACAAGTTGCCCTTTTGAAGCCAAGAGCTGTGACTGAAAATGCCAGCCTGTCTTTTCTAAGGGTTCTGTGAAGGCTGGTGAATACTTTAATTTGGAATTGTCATATAATCACATGTTTCAAATTTATTTTTATAACCATTTCTTTCATTCCTCTTCCCTAGGAAGAAAAAAAGTCTGAAATAGCATCACCTTGTTTCCATGGCTGAAAGAAACTGTCAGTGACTGCTTTTGGGAATATCTGATTCTAGTATTTTTATTAGCAGCATTTGTTCTGCAATAAATGAGAAGTCTTTTTAAAATCAAGTGGTCCAATAACACTGTTTTCATATTAAAATCCCCCGCTGGAGGTCTGTGGTGTGTTGCTCAACAGTATTATCACAGTGGAACCATCCCAGTGTTACTTTCTGGTCCTATGACAGTTTCAGTCTGGTTTTGATAAACTTCTTCAATAATTTAATTCACCAAGTCTCATTTACCTCTCACTCTGGTGAATCTATATGACATCAGGTAAGTCCCTTCTGATTTATACGTCTGGAAGAAGAAACACGACATAGCTACATATCGTCTTTATTTGAAGACTTACAGAGCTGCACCTTCTTAGCAGGAAACACAAACGTTTGTATTTGCTTCCTGCTGCGTGGCGTGTAATGTTCTAGGAAGAGTTCAGATTTTTCAGTAGAACAACTGAAAAAGTATTTTAGTATAAATTTTGGCTTACAATACATGCAGAGAAGATACTGGAGGAAAAAATGAAGTGATGAGCTAAGTTGGACATATACTGTGTACTTGTTTTGATTGACCTAAACACTCATTTATGTCATAAATTCAGTAAGAACTTCCAGTGGTCAGTTGGAAGGAGATACGCATATAAGATACTGAGATGACTTAAATCCCTTTGAAATGTGCAGAAATCCATGAAGGAGTTTGGTTTGGTTTCACAGCTTTGCAGAAGCTGCAGGTTCCCTCCTCCTCTGGTGGTGTGGTACTGCCTTTTGGTCAGGGATTGATCATGCATTTACTGGTCCTGTGTTCAGTCCTGCCACTCTTCAGCCTTAAACACAAGTTTGAGTATTCAACTGCAAGTGCCACTTGGGAAATGCAGAGATGTTTAACGAGTGATTGATATTTTTCACCTTGTAATTAAATGTTATCCATGAATATTTGTTCACATGAAAAATAAATAGGAATGTATGATGCTGGCCAGCAGGTCACTGAGAAAATTAATGATGAGAATAATTTTCTCAGAGGTGCTGTGGAAAAATTAACTGCACAAGTTAGTGGCCTGGATGCAATTATTGCTGAATACAGCAAGCAAATATAAATATATATAAATTTATAAAAGAGAGTGTAGAAAAGTGTAAGAAGAACTTTCAGCCATTAGTTTGTCCTGTTTGTTTGCTGGAAACATTCGCCTTTGGGGGTGGTAGCTGCGAGTTCAATGATGATAAAGACAGATGCTCATGAACAGTTTTCAAAAAGGTCTTCAGTTAATAATAGTGCAAATCTAGGAAAAAGAACTTTTTTCCTGTTGGAAAATACCGCTGTCATTTTTTTCCCACTTAATCCCCAAGCTGTAGAATGTTGAAAGGTCAGGCTTGATGGACTCATTTGGGAATATGTGGTGTCAGAGTAGAACAAAATGGACGCTGTCGGTGGAGGTGTCTCTGTTCTGTCTCACCTGTCTGTCTGTCCCAAATACACTTAAATGACAGATTATCTGCAGCTGAACCATGGTCCTGTCTGCATATTCATTTCACCTCTGGTCTTCTACCCCAGACTGCCATCAGCCAGCCCAGTCATTTGGTAGAGTGATGGGTTTCAGTAAAGACACTCATACATTAAATTTTAGCTACACCCAGGCAGGGCTTCACTGCTAAATAGCTGTGACATTCCTGAAGTGAGTGCTCCAGGTTGGATAACAAGTTTGAAATAGGAGCGACCATGATTACTAAAGTGCTTTCTAAATCATCAATGTGCAACCTAAGGGTTACACTTCTTTTATTCCTCGCTTTAAAGGTGCTTTGTCCGACTTATTTCTTCTTTAATCAGCTGGTAAAAGCCATTTTCAGAAGAATGTTCTCTCTTTAGAAGAGAGAATCTGTGTATTGCAATGTTGTTTATATTGACTATTAGAGAAACATTAAACTATTTTGCAAAGCTAATGGATATACCCTGATGAAGTGCATTCAGATCCTTACCTAAACAGCACATGAGAAAATCTGATCAGCTCAGAATGGTTTAGATAAAAAACTAATGAGCGTGAAGCCTAAGTAACGACTGCCAGGTTGGTCTCATTGTTTGTCTGGTGCTTTGGGCTAAAAAGGGGCCGTTTATATGATCTGCAATGATGGCAGCTTTATTAAAAGTAGCGTTGTTTTGATCCCAGTACAAATATCCAAATTCCCTGGACAACTACCTTCTTTTTTTTTTAATTTGAAAGTCCTTTTATTCTTCATGACTCTTCAAAATTAGTGAAGCATTCTTTTGTTAGTCACATAAAATCCACTTTTTATTAATGTGCATCAGCTCTTACCCACAGCCCAAACACTTCACCATAACACAGAAGGGGATAATAAGCTGAATTATCCTTAAGCAATTGCAGTTGTAACTATTTCATGTCTTATTGTGGTATGTAAATTTGATTCTTTGCCGGGTCCCATGGACATATCTTCATTTTGACTACTGGAAGGCACAGTGGGATAAATGGATTAAAGTAGAACTAGCTCTTAGCACTATTTCTTATCGCTTTTATGGTAATGTCTTCACTGATGTAGTTGCTGTATGCACACAGAAGACAGATTTTGTTCCTAAAAGTGGGAAAGCCTATCAGTATTGAACCAAATGTAAAAAAACGTAATAAACCACAAAACAATGGGAAAGGATCAAAGAGCAGTGAAAAGGGTGGTAGTGTAGAGATTGTTTGGTCATGCAGGTTAATAGTAGACACAATGAGGTGGTGATGCTGTTTTTGCCAGGTTATTTTTTGAAAGAAAAGGTACAATAAGTAGCAGCCAGCATTACCAAGAGTCGTGCAACCAAGATGTTGTGTCTGGGTGGTTTTGAGAGGGAGAAGTGAGTCTTACAGCAGGAGTGGATCTCGGCAAAGTACTGAGAGCTAGGGAAGGGAATTGTATTTCGTATTAATTCCAGTTAAGTATTCCAGGAGGGTGGCATAAAGAAAGGTATAACAGAAATTCAGACGTGAGTGCTCCTCAGTGGCGTCGTTGATGGAGCGAAGTGGGGACAACTGAAGTGAGAGAGAGATGAGCTAAAATAATGTGTTGACTGGAGAGGAACGCTTCAGCTATGACAGCCTAAGTGCTGGTTGGAAATGAAAGTTGAAGCCATGGGGGAGATAAAATTAGCTGTGGACAAGGGAGGGAGAAAGAAGAGCAGGCAAGCTGAGGGATAGCTCTCCTGTGCCCCATAAAAAGGAGGATAAGTGGAAGGAGCAAACTTATGAAAGGCATAGCAAAGAGACAGCCAACTCCTGCTCTCGATATAGTTATTCCTTGGTGCAGTATATATAAAATAGGATGTAACATCTTTGCATTAGAGACCAGCTTTTTTTGTTCCTTGTTTGAACCCGAGGCTTTTAACACCTCACGAACACAAATCAGCAGTGAGGTGCTCTGGCAGGAGCGCTACATCTGGGTGGTGAGTAGGGCACGTGCTCTTGCCCATCTGCTCAGCCTGGGACGGCAGTTTTGGATGACACTTTGTGCCTACTGATGAGACTCCCACTCTGGAGCATTCTCCAGCAGGTAGAGATGCACAGCTTTTGCCTTTGCAGATGGAAGTACCTCCACAGGGAATGTTTCCAGCTAGAAGGAGGAGGGAGGGAAGAAGTTCATCATCGCCAGCAGGTGGGAAATTTTGCTACTGGCACTCAGCTCATAACTTCAGGAAGTTTGGCCCAGCCTGGCACAGACCTGTGTCATGACCATATGCTCTCCCTTGTAACATTGCTCCCTCCAAGTCTCAGAGAAGCTTTTCTTATTAGAGTAGTTAGGTTATGTTTTATTAAGTGTTTTCTCGCCAGGTTATTCATTGGTACGGAGTGTGGAGAGAAGTGGGAATGTGAGACTGATGGGCAAGCTGCAGACATAAGTGGGGAGGTTGTTCCCCAGTCTCTGGGGCTTTCCCTGTGCCCATGGGAGCAGGGACCAGCTGCGTGGGCATGAGGGGCCAAGGTGGTGTTGCATGAGGGGCAGGCAGGAGAGTCCCTGCAAGGAGCTGGGACTGGCATTCCCTGGTGCCTGAAGAACGGATGCTCCTTCACTTCAGCTGCCCCAAATCAGCAGCCTCAAAAATACAATTGTTCTCCTCCTCTCAGCCTTGCCTCCCGGAACTCTCACTGGCTCTGTCAGCCCTCTGTGCCCTCCCTTGGATCCAGCTCTGCTTGCTGCCACCAAATTCAGATTTTCAGCCTGCAGAGTCAGGGCAAAATAACTCATTCAATTTTGCCTCCATTACTGAGCAGCCATAGGCTGCCTCAGAGCACAGGTGGGTATTTAATGTGACATTTGCACTTCTGTAAGGTTCTGGCAGTGTCATGGGGGCCAGCTAATACAGGTGAGCAACTGCCAGTGGTGGCCTAGTCTCGTGAAGAACAGGAATATGACAGGTTGTACTCCAGGCTCCTCTCTGTGGGATGATACTGCTCAAGGAAATTAAGCCTAAGAGATAATTTGGCAACAGGCTTATTTTAAATACTGATTAATGACAATTGCTTTAGTGCAGCTCCTGCTTTACTCATGATGTTTTAATATGGCAAAAGAATTACGATTAGTGCTTTTAGGTTTTTAATGTTCAGATAGTTAAAATGTCCCGTAATAATCGCTCCCTTTAATATTCAGCATAACTATTACAGAGATGTAATTGCGCTTTGGAGTTGAAAAGAAGAAACCAGGATCCCAATGTGATCGTGAATGCCTTCTTCTGGTAGCTTAAATCAAATCTTTGAATTTCAAAGACCTTGGCAGCAAGTTTTAAGAACTTTAATTAAAAAAGAAGTCTTCCATAAATTAAGAAAAAAAAAAAAAGACAGCAGTTTGTTAAAAGGAGTTACTGAAATACTGCAGTAAAAAATATAGTGGAATATATACCAGAAAGCACAAGTGAAAGCATCAAAATCAGAAAACAGATTCAGATTCAGGGTGGCTGTAATGTGAGATGTGCCTGTGTAGCATACAAAGTACCTCCAAGATTTGTAATCATTGTTCTCATGACATTAGCGTGTTCTGCAATATCTCACACCGTTGGAAGTCAGAAGTGATTTTCTAATAGAATTGAAAAAAAAAAAACCCCAGTAAAAATGAAAGCAGGCTCCAACTCTGCAAATCTGGCAGATCCTTGGAAGAAGCAAGAAATGTTTGCATACATTTTCCCTCTCCTGCCTCGGAGATGGTACCTTGCATGCAGCAGTTTGATTTAACCTCACCCAGCTTGTAATTCTGTTGCTTCGGATTCTCCGCTGTGGCTTTGTAAACTGTGTTAAGAGTCGAAGGAGTGTGAACTCAAACCTTCCCTTGAAAAGAAGAATCCCTCGGTGCCTGTGCAGGACCCCCATAAGGCACAGAGCATCATCTCAGCATTTGGAGCCTGGGAGTGCTGCTGGGGCTGGCAGTTTGTCTGAGGGAATATTTTATGTACGATCGCGTCTCGCTGGAGTGACAGTGCTCCCACGCAGCCCCACGAGCTCTGCCTCTCCTTGGCTGCATCAGCCCCCTGAGCTCGTCCTTGCCTCTGTCTCCCTCCAAGGTGAGCGCCTGTTGTTGCTCCAGATGTGCTGTGGGGTTCTGCTGCCTCCCACGGCAGCCTCAGCCACCCCCTTGGTCCCCTCGTCCCTGTGCACCTTGGGCAATGTCTCACACTGCTTCAATGCATGGAAAAAGCTTCTCTCTAGTTCCTTAAAGCCTGGCTTCTTCCTCATGCCATTTTAAGGTGATATCCCTGCTGATACTAGTCCGACAATTCACAAGACTCCTGGTTTTGTTAAGTTCTTTTCATTATGTCCTTTTCTGTATGGCCCCTCTTTGCCTGTTTATCACTTGGCAATGGCTGTTGTGATCTTGCCATTCTTCCTGAAAGCATTAATAGTTCTTTATTTCTGTGTTGTTTTTACTCATGGCTTAGCTGGTCTTGTCCATGTGTTGAAGTACCACAAGTACATGGTCCTTTCCCCCCCTCCATGTGTGTTTCTTCAGCTGTTGGTTCCTCTTTCTGCTCCCCTTCTTCCTTCATTTGCCATAAAGCTGAATATGGACAATTGATGACCCTCACTGGTTACCTGGCATGGCATTTCCCACTATTTCAGGATGAACACAGAAATGTCATATGTAGTTAAACAAAGCACCCAATTTACCACTGGCATAGAGCTGGCTGTAGGAATACACCAAGGAGGGGTTGGAAAGGACTGGCAGCAGTATTGTTTATTCAAGTGAGTAATTACCCAGAGTGGGGCAGTTTAGCAGCTCCTGACTTCTGTGTGTTGCTCAGGTAAGGATGAGGTGGAGAAAGGGGAGGTAGCTGAGTATTTTGCTTCTCATGTGAATTTCTCTGTGCACCTTCCAACTCTGATAGAAGCAAAAACTGAACTCATCGCTGACAGCAGGAATGTGTAGGACTGGCTAAAGTAGGGACTGGAGTGCTAAGTGTGTCAAGGAAAAGAGAAATGGGAATAGTTTAGCTTCTAGAGTAGGATAAGTTAGAGGTTAAAGAAAAATTTGGGAAAAAAAAGGCGCTGTAGAGGTATTCCCATTAATCTTTAAAGCTGGGAGGCTGACATCCTTACATAGCCAGTGGAAGGAGGTGAGTGCCTACAACATGCCTTAACTAGAAGCCGAAATTGAGGGTTTTAATGCCACCTGTTTTATTGTTGTGATTCATGATCTTATTAATGCATTTTTAAAATGAAAAGAAGTGTCAGATGTCAAGAACGATAAAGGGTAGGTGGAGAGCCTGAACATCTGGTAAATGCTCTGTTCATTTTAATAATAATTTTGGGTGTTTTTTCCCTTCCTCTTTCATTATTTTTAGGTAAATGAGATTGTAGCTTAGCATGAAACTGATTTTGGAGATAAATTTGATGGCATCCTCCTTCTCTTGCAGAGGTGGCTTGATCTCTGTAACGCAGTTTCTTGCATAAATGCATGAACCTTTTTATGTAAGTTTATTGCTTGTTAAAGATGAGTCCTCAAGTGTAGATTACTGCTTTAAAGGGTTTGTCCGTGCCTGTGGCCAAAACCATTTTTTTGAGCTGTTTAATTCTGATTTGTTTAAGAAGCACAATGCTGCCTTTACTGGCCACATATCCTAATTTTAATAAGAGCTGCTGTATTTTCTTCTCTTTTTGCCTTGCTGAACCTCTGGTGTTTTGGCAGGGAGACACACCTGGCAGAAAAATTTGCACACCCAAACACAGCTCTCATTTATTGGCAACTTACAAAACTTTGCAAATGTAGTAAGTGTTTAATATGTCTGAATTCATTTTTCATAGGAAGTCAGCAGAAAATAGAGAAATCCTCACAGAGGCATCCAAATACAGCTCGGCCATTTTCTTCTGTGTTCAAATATGTCATAGTGATGTCTGGAAAGTGAGTGCCTTCCATTAGTGCAGCACTGCCTCTCAGACAGGCGCCTCAGTGGTGGCTGACCCCAGTATAATTGTCCTGGACCTGCAGCAGTCGGTTGTCCTCTGGTGTGTCTCTCCCAAACCGTCGTCTCTTCCCTTAACTTTTACTCTAAAATCCTGTCAAGCTCATAAATGCCTTTCCCAGCCGTTTTCCTCTCTGAGGGCTGAGCTCCTGGCTGACATGCTGATGGATTTTATAAGGAAACACATTTCTGACAGCCGTTCTGGTGCCCGACCAATTAGCGGCACTTCTGGTGGGTGTCTCCTGGACGGCTGCACAGGCAGGAGTCTACTCAGGATGATAAGTTAGCAGTTTCAAAACAAATGATGCCTCACATGAGTTGGTGATTACTGGCTCCTTCAGTTCCCACAGTGAAAACCGTGATAAAAGTGGGTTTTATGTGCCGGTTTTGGAACTGCTCCGTTCAGCCTCTGAAGTTACAACACTCAGAGTCTTTTAATGGTGTGTTGTATGTGAGTATCTAGAGAGGGTTTATGGACCCACCAGCCTTCAGCTGTGAGCTGTGTTCTCCTGGGGATGTGTTGCTGATGGTGTGTGGGCTCCTGTTCACAGGCAGAATGGGAAAGGGGGTGTAAACCACAGCGAGGAGCAGAATAATGAATAGAATCCAGTGCCATGATGGTCACTTAAACTCTTCAAACAGGAGCTCAAATAATTGTGAGTGGTCACCCAAATTGAAAGCTACATTTATTGAGACTGGGGCTAGAACATCTTGTTCCCAAAGGGTATCTCAAAACTCATTCTGAATGAACATTGAGGTGTAAGTTGAAATGATTCTTTTGACTTCGGTAATTCTTGTGCTTTCTGGAAATTGTACTGACACTTAAAACATCAAATTAGCCAGGAGGTTTTTCAGCTCTGATTTCAGAGATGTTTTATGCTGAATATTAAGGAGAAAGGAGCTATGCACAGTAAAAAAAAAAAAAAAATCCCAGGTAACTTGATGAAAGCCCTATAAATAACTGTTTGAAAATAAGGCATTGTCATACTGGAACTAATACTGCTGTTGAACTAGTTGGAAAGTTATATTGACATTATTCAAGAATGTTTTATCTCAAGTACTTGTGATTCTAAGCTGTGCATTTATTAGATGTTGCCATTGGGAAAATGGACACCTATTATATATTCTTCTAAGAAAGGACAGTCATCCGGGATTCAGCACATGGCTGAGCAAAGAAGTAGAGAGAAAATTAATTTTCATAGGGAAAGCTGGGCAGAAGATGAAAAAGAAAAAAAAATACATTAGAGAGGTGGCTGAGTGGAATAAGATAATCTAAAGACCAAAGATCACCTGTTGAACCAAATAAATAATTCAGGAAGACCCTTGATGCCCAGGGATCCTGGGCTGAATTGGAAACTGAGCTCTCCCAATCCTTGCCTGCTATTATGAATCAATACTTGACAGCTCCACTGCACTGTGCCAGAGGCTGGGACCTCCCCCAGCTGATCTTGGCAGGCTCTGCCAGTGGCTTGTGTTGTCCTGAAATAGCCATAATTTCCCTGCCTTGCATTATGATGTCTGCTCTCAGAAATTACCTCTCACTGAACTGCAGGAACTTCCGTGCCCCACATATACAGGGCTGAATGTTTTAAATAAAGATTTAACATGAATAAAATACCCACCAGCCAGCTGACCTGCCTGATGTGAGAGCCCAGGCAGGATGATGGTGTTTGGGGCTTAAAGGTGTCTGCAGAGTGAAGTCCCATTTACACTTAGATTCCCACTGCTTGGTCTGAAAGTATGATTAAAGATTCTGAGGTGACTTACAGCCACACATTGTTCTTGATGTTCATATTAAATAGTCATAATCTCTGCAGAGAAATGTACTGCAGGCTGAGGAGAGCTAGGTCAGGCAGTAGAGGTTAGTCCTTGGATTTCTTATGACTTCTAGGAAAGCCTGGACATTCCCTTGCCTCCAGGTTTCTGAAATCCAGTGCTGTGATGAATCTCAATAATTGGCAGGCCAAATGATTCTGGAAAACCAGCCCAGCTGTAATAAATGCTTTCAGATTATTGTCCCAAATGGTCTATTGAAAAAGGAACAGGTGAAGGCAAGAATGAGCAAATGAGAGCGTTTTCAGAAAGAGCAAATCACAGAGGGAGCCCTCGGCCGTTTTTCAGGCCCTATCACATAATCAGAAGCATTCAAAGCCAGGAGGTGTTGAAGGGAGATAAGGGACATATACATGAGGGCAGTGAGGTCATGGGTAATAATCTGCAAGAACCTGAGAGAAGCCGACCAGTCTAATCTCCTTAGGTTTATCTCAGAGAAGAGTAAAAACATTTATGCAGTATTGAGATACACAGTTCCAGTTTGTGGGAGGATGCAGATAAAAGCAGCACAGAGCATCTTAGGAGCCAGTGCGGCCTAATTAAGAGAAAATACTGAATGTAATCCCCTCAGACTCTTCTCAATGGTTCTTTGCTAAGGCAGCAGAGTTCACTGTAAACAAGTTAAATATGCGGATATAAAACTGAATTGCATAATAAACATAGCTGGAGAGTTTTCCTTCCCTTTTAATGCCTGGAAAGAGCACAGTAAAAGGGCCAAGAAGCCAGGGGAGAGCAAGCAGTGTGATGTTTGGATGGGATGTTCCCCTTTTCCATCAAAGTCTAGATTCAACTTGTGTGTGCTTAAACTAAAGATTTCTAGGCGTTGTGTGGGCTGGGGCCATCCAGCCCCTCCCTGTGCTGCCCAGGCTGCTTCTGAATGGGAGTTTGGGCTGCAGTTGACATCAGCTGTGTCATCCCACTGCTGGGGGAGGGGGAAGAGCCAGGTACTGCTATGGGAAGGTGTCTGGGGCTGAGCGGTGTCTATGGGGGTTCATAGCAGTTCCCAAACACATAGAGGGTGTAAATATCAAAGAAAGACACTGGTTGCACAATGTGGTGCTCGGGGGTATAACAAGGGTAATGGGGTGGAATTAAAACAGTGGAGATAGAGGCTGACTAAAGGAAGAGTCTTCCTAGCTAATCAACCAATGCCACAGTGCCCTTTTTGGAGAGAAAGAGCCCTTGACACAGGACCAAACTAATTCTTCCTATAAGAATTTCTCAGGTTCGTGAGGTCCTACCAGAGGCCTGGGCGTGGATTACTGCTGTGTGTGATTCTGCTGATGGAGTGAGCTATGGAGAAGATGAATAACCACATTCATGGGCCTGTTATTTCTGCTGTATCAGAGCAGTGCTCGCCTCTCTGCTGCCGTGCCAGCCCGATGGAGAACACGACCTCACTGGGGATGTGCATGCATCCCCTGTCTGCTAGTTGCTGTGTCTGCACTTCTGGCACGTGTGTGGTGCAATGAAAACAAAGAAAACAATCCAAAAGAGACAATATAACAGAAAAAAGTCCGAATGCTTAGTGTCGCTTTGCTTTGGGCAAAAACAAGATAGGCTGCTGGAAGCATTCAGTCTGAGGGAGGTAATTCCCAACAAAAGCATGTATTCTTATCATTAGAATTGTTGAAAATGTCATTTGATATAAGTAGATATGCTCTGCAGAAGTATGTACATATTACTATCCCAAGCAAAGATAATCTTGCCTCACTGTATCCTGGTTTGTTCTCTATTTTGGATCTGCCCTTGTATACACCATAAGGGGCTTCCTTCAGCACTTCACCTAATTTTCTTTATGCCTCCCACAGTTGTTCCCCAAGGAAAGGTGTATTTTACCCACTGTGGCATCTCACCTCATCCCCAGGAGGTCTTAAAAGCATAGCCATTACAATAGTGTCTATTATCAGCATTTTCTCTGCCCCAGCCCTCCCCACTGGTGATGTGTCTTGTTGATTCCAGGAATGCAAAAAGCATCAAGACTACAATCTTTGGAAAGCATCAAAGTGAGTTTTCCTGCAGGCAGGGAGGAGTGTTGAGTTGCCTTTCTCTCAGGTGAATGCTGGGGTCCCTCATGCTCTTCTGCACGTGCCAGCACCTCTGGGTTGCTGCTGGTTTTGCAGCCAGTGTAGGGGGCTGCCGCAGCAGTGCTGGGTGGCTGCGATGGCATTCCCCACTGGAGAGATGGGATTTATAAGTATATGTTCCTGGTTTTGGGTGGAAATCCCAAGTGCCAGCACTAGGGATATCTCTGATGTCTTCTGCTTGTGTGATACCTTGCAGCTGCTGCCCAGTGTGCCATTAGGCTTTTTCCTTTAGTTGCTTTGGTTTCACTCTGCAGTGCTCAGGTGCAGCCATAATCGTTTTGTCTGGATGAGTGAGGAATATAAATCCTTTTTCCTTTTGTGAGGGGAATCTCATGTCAGAGATATTTACAAAGGGCTGTCTGGCTGGCAGTGCACCACAGCTACCTGCTCACATTCCTTGTGTTTAACAGGAGCACATCCTGCTCCAGAGACCTCTGTCCAGTGCTTGAGGAAGACAGGCAGGAACAGAGAGGCATAAATTTTGTGGTTTGGGTTGTTTATTTTGAATATCCTGTTTTGCTGACCATCACGGTGAGAAATATGGTTTGGTTTTGTTGGTGTCCAGCAGCTGCCTGAGTTAAAAAGTCAGGCATTGTCCTTGAGAAGCATCTTCGGCTGTATTTAGAAGGGAAAAATGCTACCTCAGGTTTCTGTTTTCCTCAAAATTGTAATGTCTTTTGTTTTTATTAAGAAAAATATTTCCATGTCTAAACACGCACAAGCATGAATAACAGTTGATTACTTTTGTTTTCATTTCCATGGTGCAGAAGAAGAAATTTGTTTGGCGCTTTTCCTTCTCGTATAGTTTTTGTTGATAGAGTAGAAGGTAACAGAAGGCAGCTCAATTGTTCTATTAGATAATCTGAAAAAAACCCCAAAACAACCAAAAATACAACTTAAACTATTATTTATGCCAAATGCAGTGGATTTTTCAGTGATTCTATCAGGCTATATTTCTCTATACCCATCTGAAGCAATGTGCTCTATGCTGGTCCTTCATAGTCCAGACTTGCCAGCATTTGGCAATTAAAAATGTCATTTGCAAACTGTCTGATGTCCCTATAATAAACACTGAGAGGAATTTACTGTCATGCACAGGTATTTTTAAATGGCTCTTTGAGTGAGCAAATACTTTCTTTACTGTGTAGTGTTCATGTCTAAGTCTAAACTAAAAGGCAGTGAAATGTGGCTTTTTCCATGTCCCAGTATTTAAAGGGTGGCTGCGAAGAAGGTGGAGGCTCCCTTTTTGCAAGGAGTAGTGTGGAAAGGGCAGCAGGTAAAAAAAAGTTACTCCTTCTAGCTGGACACAAGGAAATTTTTTTACAGTGAGAGCAATCCATTGGAATAATCCAGGGAGGTGGTGATTTCCTTAATGTTGGGCACCTTTATGATGCTGGGCAGGGTGCTAGGCTACCTTGTCTAGACTACGCTTTTGCCATGGAAAGTTGGACCAGATGATCCCTGAGGTCCCATCCAACCTCGTATTCTCTGATGCTGTGATTCCCTGAAATTCGTGTGTCTGGACGCACACACCGGTGTGCAGCTGCACTGCGGGAGAGGCTTTGGTACAAACTGAATGGAGCTTGGTTCTTACACCTGCATTGCTTGCTGAAAGCGAAGATTTCCAAAGGTGGCTTTGTAAAATAAGCTGAAAATAACCACACAAGTGTTGCCAGTAGAGCAAATGATGGCACTAAGGTCACTCTCAAGCTGTCACTGGATATACAGGCATTAGCCTTTTAAACAATGCTGCTTTTCCAACTTCTCTATTTATTGCATGTGTCTCGCATGATCAGAAGCTGTTACAGCACTTGCCAAACCACAAAGAGACGACGCAAGTCTAGCCCAGCAGGGTTCCATGTATTCCCTGTTGCAGATAACTTTGTCATTGCTTCTCTGTGCACCTCTGTCCTGCCTCTGACATATTTTGCTTCGTGTTGTACTTTGCCAAGCCTTTGTAAAATACAGTGAGCCTGTTCCTCTAGTGTTTTCTTTTGTCTTTTCTTTGCCTTTATCCTTCACTGTGTCACTGCCGGCATTCCTTGTTACCATATTTTCTCCTGTTTTTCCTGTTTCCCCTGAAATGCACTTCTGCACAGTGAATATTTGCCCTTCTTTGCCAGCTGTTCTCTCTCTGTTTTTTCTTTTCACTTTCCTGTCAATCAGCTCCCGTTTATTCCTGGTGATATCCTTGCATACATGCATATATTTGTGCATGTGCCAGGTACTCCGCACTGACCTGCAGGAAGGTCAGAGATGCATTGCTAAGCAAGGGGTCTTAGCAATAAAAACCAGCAGGAGCAGCTGTCTCAGAAGCGAAGCAAAGATCTGGAAGCCTCTATCCGGAGACAGCAGACTCCAACTTGTATTTCCAAGTATTCCATCTATTTTACCCACCCTGGAGTTACAGTTGAGAAATGGCAAAATTCATTGATGAATAGATGCAGGCAAGGGAGTGTTTGCTTTATTTAAATAATTGCTTTTTTTTTGTTTTCCTGCTCCATCCTGATGCCATTGGTGCCATCATGACCTAGCTAAAAATGGTATTCTCCTGCTGAATTCCAGCTCCTGTCTTGCTTAAAATTTAGTAGCTAGAGCTGATGCAGTAAATAAAATATTGTCATCTTTGGGGGATCAACATTTATGGAATGTTACATGAACTGGCTGAACTCTAGTGTGCCTTTGATCCATAATGTAGAGCTATGGTTTTTTTGGGAGCCTCTCAAAACGTACGTGACATCCACGCAAGAATCCCTTCAACTTCACTGTGCAATTTAGATTTAGAGTATGTAGTGTGGCTTAATAAATGTGGTACTGACTGGATGATTAATACATGATTTAAAAGTGTTCTGTGGGGTTCCTCATTCAGAGATCCTAAGACCAGAGGTACATCGTGATGATGATGATGATGATGATGATGATGATGATGATGATGATGATGATGATGGGGGTCTACTTTGATCTCTTGTACAGGATAAGCTCCTTGTCTGCAGTCAAATCCCTGCCTACCTGGGGAGGTTTGTGGAAAGGCACACTCTTTGACTGAAGAAGGAATGACCCTGGATAAACTGATCCAGTAGTTAATTTCCTTCATACTTAAAAAGTTCCCTCTTTGTTTATAATTTTAGTTGGCATTGTCTAACTACAGCTCTCAGCCTTGGAACATACATCTTTATCTGCTAGCTTAAAAAGAGGTCTTCTAAAAGAAATTCTCTGTATATTCTCAAAAATAAATGAATCTCCTCTTTCCCATCTCTCATCTAAACCAAAGTAGGTTCCTTCATTTTGCTACTTTTAGGAAAGTGTTTCAGACTTTATTTTCCTGGGTTTCCTTTAACTGCTCTGTCCTTATCAAAGTTACTTTTACAATGAGGAGCTAGGACTGTAGGCAGTGTTATAACAACAGTGTTGTTAATATTTAATATAATGGCAATTCCTCCTCCCTATTCCTCTATGAGGTATAAGAGAGCCCCTGGTTTCTAAAACAGAGTCTGGCAATCTGTGATTTATTCAAGGCAGCAGTGAATAAGCCAGCACAGAGCTCAGTGATGCTGCAGATAGATGGTTTCAAGCTGCTGGAAGATCTCTTTAAAGCTCTCTCAGGTGTCTTTTTGCTGCTCTGCATCTGGTGTGATACAGCAGAGTTATTTCTTTTTATGGCTCAGCATTGCTATTTTATCTGACAGTGATACCATGGTTTGTTGACAGACCTGCCACCGTATAGATGGTAACTAATTATATTGGTGTTTTAAATGCTTGCCTGTAAAGCAACAGACAAAATGCCACCACTCACCTTGGCAATTTGATTCTGGTCTTTATAGTGTTACTGTCATCAGTTGTTCCCCAGTTGGTTCAGATCCTTCAGATTTCTCATGAAGTTGGGTACCTAAGTCTGGATGTGCTTCCTGAGCTGAATCTGAGCCACAGCTGAAGTGGTCCCTCAGTGTTCTACAAACTCAGCATTTGTTTCATCATTTTACTATACTATTGAATCACATTCTCTTTATGGTTCTGTGCAGTTTCTGGATCCAGGACAGTGGTACCGCTGAGGGGCTTTTTGTTTCTCATCCTGTGTTCTCGCTGTTGTCTGGTCAGTCTCTGGTCACTGTAGTTCTGTACTTGTCTTTCAACCTGTTTTTTCATTCCATGTCACCAATTCATAAAGCACATCTTGAATTCTCTTCCTGTCATCCAGTTGCCTCTTTGTCCCTCTCACCTTGGCAGCATCCACAGAGTCAGTAAGAATCATTTTCAGTCCATCAGCCCTAAATTAATGAAAACAAGGAATATGACTGGATACAGAACATAATGCTCTGCGGAGCCATATGTGTGGTTTCTTGCCAGTTTTACACTTTACTATTCAGAATGTGATTTTTCTGGCATTGTACTGCAGGGTATTAGATTAATCCAAATCATATTTCCTTAGCCTGAAGGTAGTGTGAAAGGCTTACTAAGGTCGACATAATACCTGCCATTTCATCCCTATCCACAGCATCTCTTATTCTGTTACTGAAGAACATCAGAATGACTTCACATAGTTTGTTCTTGACAGACCCATGCTGCCTGCTACTCATCTCCATGTTATCTTCTGCTGCTTTTAGATGATGTCTGTAGGAAAATATTTTCCTGAGAATAAAAGTTTGTATGACTGCTGTGCAATTCACCATTTTCCTCAATTCCTCCTCCAGCTCTCTTCCATTGCATCTTCTAAAGGTGCTGGCCATCTTGTCCCTGTCGTTCCTGGATAACTCCATTGACACAGAAGTTATTTCAAGTATCTCTTCACATTTGCCCTCCTTGTTGGCCAAACTTCCTGAGTCTGTGCCTATCATAAAATGTTTATCTAGCCTTTCTTTGTCTTCACCCTGTTGGTGATCTTCATTTCCTGCCATTCCCTCTGTTGTAAATTGACTTTTTTTAGTGTTGGGGTTTCTCTGTGTGGCTCCTGTGATAGGTAATGGTGTTTCCCCTTGTGTCTTTGACTCTTCAGTTCCTTTCAGGTCTGCTATTCAACATCAGTTTCTTGTCTCTGCCTTGTTAATTTTCCTTACTTTCTCATCTGCTGTGGGGCTGAATGAATACTTTCTTTTAGACCATTTGCCTAATCTTTAAATTACCATGTCTTCTACTTTATATCACATGCTATTTGTTGTGTTGCATTATTTAATTCTCTAAAAGGTTTCAGGTAGAGTGGTTCATGTGTACGACACGCTGCAAAGCACGGCTGGGTTGTGTAGTCTCCATACACATTTGCTTTCTATTTCCTCCTTTTACTTACTGTTTTGGGAAACAGCCTTTTTCACTCCATTATTTCCAGAACCATGGATGCGTGAAGGTGGTGCTCCAGGGAATGGCAGAGGTGTGAGATCTGCTGAATCACCCGTGCCCTGACAGACCCATCCTGAATGGTGGTACAGAGCAGGACTTGGTGCACTGGTGGTGCTTATTACAGAGTACAGCACCCTCTGGTACATGAACAAATAAGGAGTTCAGTGTTCTGGGAGGGTTCCAGTAGTGAGAAACTCATAAACTCCTTAAAACTGGGAAAATATAGCTATGTGCTAGCTGCTGATGTGTGCAGAGCATGGGCATATGTGCATGAAGAATTATTCTATTGTTCCCTCACAGAATCATAGGATGGTGTGGGTGGTAAGGGACCATAAATGTTATCTAGTCCAACCCCCCTGCACACCCCTAACACCTATGTGTTCCTTGTCAGATTTATTCAAAAAACCATCTGTTTACTTTTTGTATAGCCTCTTGTTAATCAGCAATATATAGGCAGTATTGATGTCCATTTTAAATAAATACATACTGTAGCAAAAATTCACCATGATCAATACTTTTTTTTTCCCTAAATTTTAGTGAAGCAGCTATAAATGTTCAGATTTTTCTTGCTTGCTACAGCACATCCCAGTGGAATTCAGCGGAAGTCTTTGCATTGATTTGTGTGGGTTTGTGGAGATCCATGTAAAGCATTTAACCTCAAACTACAGGTCAGTGATAGAAATGTAGGAATCTGAAAATACATATTCCCTGCCCTGAAAGAAAGGAATGGAAACATAGAAGAAAGATACCCAGAACTACAGAGACATCAGCTACCCCACAAGGTAGTGGCTTGCAAGCACTTCCCTCTTATCTTTTGGCTTGGGGACAGCGTATGTGCACTCTGATGTTTGAAGTAGGTTGGGTAGAATTTAACTTCTGGCTCAGGGGAGCTTTTAGTTTATTAAATATGGATGTTCTTTCAGGTAGAAGCATGGTTTCTCTCTGCAGCACATCACTTTCCTTGAACATATGCATTTGGGGAAGAAAACTCGGCTCTTCTGTGCCTAAATCTTTTCTGTCTGAATCCACCTGCAAGAAATAGCAATAAAAACTGTCAGATTGTAACGACTGCAGGATTTTTAAGTGTGCAGTGGTGTGGCTTTAGCTGCCTTTGCATCTGTGGATTTGTGGTCCCGAGGCTGGGCTCTGTGCAGCACTGCTGGGGGATCTGCCTTTGCCTCGCCTGTAATTACAGGGAGGAAATCTCTGGAGTTAATGCCGCGTCTAAACGTGGTACTAACGTGTGCCTGTCCTGGCAGCAAGACAGCTCCCACAAACAGGCCGAGCAACAGGCTGTCACATACCTTGCCTTCTGCAGTATCTTGCTCTTCCAGGAAAATGTTTCCAGCTCCAGTTACTAATCAGGCTGTGGGTGATCTCTCTGAGCTCTGAAGCTATGGGATCTATCACTCATCCATCAGTGCCTGTCCCGCTCTCCCTGCGAGCATCCATTTCTGTCTGGATGCTGCTGAGGAGGAATGAGACCTGCTGCTGAGCGGGCTGGGGGGAGAGCGACGGTCTCATCCTAATGAAACAATCAGGTTATGGGCTGGTTTGCATTTCTATTCCTGCTTTTGCAGGAACATAAACTGGACTGTTTCTTGCTGTGACTGCGGGAAGCCTCAGGAGCAGTTTGCAGTTCTCTCTGCTTCCAGCCTTTGGTGTAGCCTCATAGAAGAGTGTTTCAAAAAACATAACTTTCAACTGCCTGACACTTCCAGTCTCTTCTGTCTCTTGTCTATAGTACTATCAATCAAATTGTTCTTGTCAGTTAACTGCTTTTAAATCTCGTGCAGAAAAATTGTCAGTTCAAGATCGTACTACAGTAAGGACGGACGTGACTGCTCTTGTCGCGTTAATTCATTCTTGCTTAAGACATGAAAATAAACTGATAGAATATCAATTTGGAGCTCTTAGACCTTGAAATGATTTAAAATCTCCTAAAAGAAAGGCTGGGGCTGAGCTTTGTCTCCGAGGCATCATTTTTAACTTAGCAGGAAGCTCTGATGGTCTTTTCTTTAAATTGCCTATTGTCCAGATGCCTACAAAGAAAGTGCTTCTGTGGGACTGTTTGTGTTTAGTGACGGCGTTTATTTCATTTCATGTGACAGATGACTTGGCTTCTGGATCGAGTAATTACCTGCTCATATCCTGCCGGGGCAGGTTTCTGACGTGCTGGAGCGCAGTGATTTGGTCTGGAACCGCGGTGATGATGGTGACAGGCTCCAGAGCCCCGTGTCCCCAGGCTGGGGTGGCTCCTGCCACACCTCCGTGGGGGCTTGGTTGGGTGTTTTAGTCGGATGAGAGGAGTGGGACCAGGCAGCTGTAGGCTTCACTAATGATAGAGCCACCCAATTAATATTTAAGTATCTGAAAGCCTTTCAGGTCTGTTATGACTGATAGTCCATAATTGTGGGGTGTCTCACCAGATTTCAGGTTCATATATTTTCATCGATTTTTAGAAATTTTTTTATTATCCTAAACTTTGATTGTGAGACACAGTGATGAGCTCCATAGGACTGCTGGATGGAGCTGAATGAAGTCTGCTTTATTCTTCAGCATAGTAGTGCTTTTCATTCACTCACAAAGAAATGCTTGATTTCTGCTTGAGGTAATTTTTTTTTTTTAAAGATTAAGAAATCGAAGGATTGAGTGCAACATTACATTGTGGCAATTTTGTTTTAAGCAGATTTTCTGCCTTTTTTTCTTTTTTTTATTTTTTTTTTTGCAATATTATCATACAGCAGCCGAACTAATGAATATATAATTTTCTTTCCTTTCTGCTTGTCATGCCCTGCTAACATGGACATCTACAAAGGCTCAGGTTGGTGTTGCAATCTGTCTTCATCTTGTTGTTCTCATCTAGTAAAAAGGGGCTTCAATGTTTTCTTCATCAATCAGTTTTTTTTTTCTCTTCTTCTCTTTAAGACTGGATCCAGCATTATTATGACATAACAGATTCATCCAGAGAGGTGCCACATTTGTTCGTTACCCCTGAAACTTCAGCTGCAGCAAAATGTGCTGTTTCAGAAACAAGGGATATTGATTTATTTGTATCTACTTAAATTTTCTGCGCTTGCCTAGCTTTGTGACAGGGAGGCAGCAGCACCTACAACTTCTGAAATCTGCAAAAATGCACTGAAACTCTCACTAATGAGTTTCTGCCTTGTTTTAAACCCCTGTATTTGACAACATAGTAAGATGGCATTTGCTAGTATCTTATCTGGATTCAACATTTTCTTGATAGGGATGAAACATAATTAAATTGTAAAATAAAAAGCAGAGGCACAGGAACTGTCCATTTGTTACTGTATTCTCATAACCCCCATTCCCACTTTAATGCCTCCATTTTTTTGTATAACTCTGAGACTAAATTGTCTTGCCTGAGTATTTCAGGTAGAAATAAATACCCAGTATGTGCAAGGTTATACTTTGTGCTGTGTTCTGCTCCTCAGAGGTTGTAGTGACAGTAAAACCATGAGTAAAACCAGACAGGGAGGTTTGGGGCCAGGAGCTGCATATTTTTTCCTTATTTACTCGTGTTGAATGATGCCAACTTGGTATTTTAATCTCTGAGAAAGAGCACTCATGCTTTACCATGTTACAACTTGGTGTTTCTAGTGCCTGCACCAATCTCACAGAAAATAAAACCACTTACCACTCGTAAATATGAATTAATAAACCTTGCTGAGCAACATGGTAGTTCTATCAGAGTGAGCTCCAATGACTGGGGTTCGACAGAGCTCGCCTCAATTAACTTTTTAAACAAGGCATTTTCCACTCATTGCACTTAAGAATTTGAAATAAATCAGTGTCTGACTTTGAATGTTTAATTATGCATTAGAAGAATGTAAGGGATTTACTAGGAGCATTTTGTAAAGTCCAGCAAAAAACTAGATGCAGTAAAAGCATCTAAAGGCCATGGTGAGGGAAAGTGGAGCTTCCAGATGTCTTTATAGCAAGAATACCCTGCTGCTTTCCTAATTTCTCCTCTTTTCCTCATTTTGCAGCCAGAATTTTACAGTGCTGGTTTTTTTGATGGCTTCATCCTGAAATGTCTTTATCTGAACTTTCCAGGATCTGATTTTAAGCTGAGATATCATCCAGTTAGTGAAGGAAACTGGGCATTTCCAGATTGAGTCCCCTACTCCCCGAGGGCTCCCTTGCCTGCCTCTAGTAAATCACTCAACTCTTCATCCTCAGTTGTCTCATGTGTAAATTAGGATTAAAGTTGAGCAGTTTTGAGGATTGGGCTATAAATAGATAATCAAGAGCAGGGGAAACTTCAGAGGCTTGATAAGTGTTGTCACTCTTTTCAGAGAAAATAATTTTCCAGCAGTTTTTGAAGAAGTGGAATAATGGGGGGGGGTGTCTGTTTCTATAGGGGCTTCCATACTGCCCACAGGACAGACCCTGGGAACTGGTGTGACTCTGTGTCTGTGCTGTTGTAATTACTGCCCTGCTCTGAATTTGGCATAAAATGGATCCCATCCTTTTGCTGGATACGAAGTTTTAGACAGTTTTAGGTTTACTTGGTTCAACACCAGTGAAGGCTTTTCAGAACCTTAGCAAAGCTCTAATTGATTTTCTTTTCTTTGCACCACAAAGGAGGTAAGAAACACAAACTCCTTTGATTTGGGTGTAAATGAAAACTAAAACTGCTGAATTTGTCTCACAAGTATTTGTGCAGGGATCTGCTAGAGGCATACAAAATTCAGGAATTCCGATAACTTAGAAGTCTTACCACAGATCTGTTCAAACTTTTATGCTCTAAGGTATTTTGAGAAAATTTTTGTTTAAGTTTTGGTGGCTATTTGCAGCATCCAAATACCTAAAGACAAGTATTCATCAGTAAAGCTGCTGCTTTGCAAAATCTAAATTGCTTGAAAATTAACTGTTCAACCAGGTTTAATACTGGTGAGCGGTTAGCATATTTCTGGCAACCGTGATCAATATATAAACTAGCATGAAATAAAATCAATTTTATTTTAAAGAGAACTATTAATGTTGAAATTTTAATGAGATAATTTCTGTGATGTACTGTTCGTTAATGTGCAAGTACTTGTCCTTCAGATATACAGTTAATTCAGTAAAGCTTTTAAGTGTGTGCTTAGATCTGCCAAATCAAACACGAAGTTAAGTAATTAACAAAGCAAGTACTCCATTTTTAATTCTGTTTTAAAGAATTAAATAAAAGAAATTCATTGTTAGAAATTATCTGGTTTGGATTAAACAGAATGTGAAAGCAATATTGGAACATTATAAAAGTTACTCAGCTAATATATGGACATCTTTCAACCAAAAAAAAGAGATTTGGATGAACAAGATGCAGTCAACATAGAAGTCAAATTTGTAAATTATTACAATGTCCAATGAATGGACGTTTTTTGAGATGTATTTTCCACCATACTGTGGATCCATTTGTGTCAGGCTGGTTGCAGGAGAGGTGCTGGCTGTGACCCACATGTCACCAGCTGGTGGCCATGAGCTCTAAGAAGAGGAGAGGTCCCTTTTGCACGATGCCATCCCACTGCTGCCTCCTCTTGCAGCCTGGATGTGCAGAGAACGTACAAGTGGTTGTGCAAAAAGTATTAAAAGTGAGCAAATTGCTGTCCAGTCTCAGTAGTAGTGGTTTTAACCCTTACCAGCAAGTGTCTTTGTAAACCAGAGCAAGTCAGCTCTCTTTCCTGTATGAAATCTTCTCTACCTCTAGTGTTACTCATGTTGGTCTCCAGAGTTTAAAAATGGGTTGTTATTTCTTCGGTTCGGGCAGTTTCGATGTAGTAGGTCTAATGTAACCTTGATATAAGGGCAGCCATGTGAAATGAACTTATGTTAGCAATGAATTTAGCCCATTTGTATTAGAAATGAATAGCACAGAGGTAGTCCTCAGGGTCTCAGGCAACCGCTACAGTGATCAGTTTGGTTGTTCTAATATAATAAGCAGATATTGACTTAGTTGGAGTGAACACCAAGATTTACTGTCATGAAAGCTAAAATATCGACTGAGGGAAAATCAGAGTCAATATTTACCTTGAGGGGCAATAAATCTTGATGTTCACTGAAATATGAAGTCACTATGATTTTCAGAAGCGTTGAACCTCGTTCTAGTTTATTCTGCAGGTGCTCATCAGACAGGCTACCTGAAGTATAGGTATGAATTTCTTTCAGTGAATCACATCAGTTGAGCAAGTGCCTTTGTTTCTGTAAGTCCTTTGCAAGCCTACATTTAAATAAGTAGGTTAGAGAACACTGTGAATCATACCAAAGCTCTTTGGTGGTTAGATATTTTGATTTTTCATTAAAATGCAAGTATCAGCTATTAAAAGAGAAAATAAATAGATTAACTTTTGTATATCTTGTTGAAGTAACTGTCCACATCAATATGCTTTAGTAAGGGTTCGGGGTTTGCTTTTGAGTGAGTGGGAACTGGCTTCTTTTATTAAGGCAAGCTTTAGCAGTCTGTCTCTTAAAAAGTAGCTTTTGTCCCTCTTCCCTTTAATTTACTGAGAACTGTGCCTATCAACTTGATTTTGGGATTCAGGTGTTAAAGCAGTATTCCAGGTTAATTCTGACTACAAAGAGTGATACAGTGATCCTGTGAAAGGCAGCATCCAAACTCCCCTTGGCTGCAGTCAGGCATTGTCTCAGCCCTTGGTTCAAAACTGAGCATGTGAATATGAATAAAAAGTGAGGAAAGCAGTTAATTTGCTAGAATGCCAAACAACTGTGTTTATTTCTTGGGGCAGTAAGGGATGAAGCCAGGCTGGAACCCCTGGGCACTGATCTCTGCAGCTTCTCATGGGTCAAATGTCTGCAGCTTCCAGCATCTTCCTCCCCTCATGCAGAACAACGGGTTCCTGTGCCTATTGCATGGAATTAATTTTGTTTTTGTCCTTCAGGACATGGATTGTGGCACTACAGCTCCATACATGGGTGGGGGGCTCAGTGTGAAGGGGTTTGTGAATGCGCTGTCGTAGCGGGTTTGCGTAAGTTTGGGGAAGGGTGAGTATTAAGCAGATTATTTTCAAAGGAACTGTTGTCTTTGTGCTTGGGAAGAGAAGGGGCATAGCTGGACAAGGGACTTCTGTATCTGCAGCAGAGGTAGTGCATGACAAACTCGATCGGGGCCAGGAGACCTAGACTGTGTGTAATTTGGAGGTTGGATGCACTCTGTTACAGCCAGGGATCCATGGGAGCACATCCCAGCCCCTCCAGGCTCGAGCACTTTGAGTCCCTGGGTTGGTGAGGAGTGAGGACACCACATCCTGTCCCAGCCTCTGTTCAGGGTCAGGACAGGGGTGTCCCATGGACCCAGGAGGTGAGAAGTGAACCTAGGGTTCTCTGTTTTGTGGGTCTCACAAAACAGCAATGCTTAGTCAAAACCCTTTGAAAATGTGAAATCAAGAGCACGTCTGTTTTACCTCCTTAAGTACCACAGCTCCTAGCAAAAACAGGAATGGAAGGCTTTCAGGTTTGTTGTAAGTTTTTTCCAGATATAAAAAAGAAGAGGAATTGGATGTGATTGAAAACAAATTTTAGCAAGCCAGGAGAGAGAAATGAGAGGAAAACATTGTCTTATGGAGGAAAGGACCACATGCCAGATCACTGTGGTTTTTAAATGCGAAGATGGAGTTACAAATTGTATTCACAGCTTCCTGAACTCATTCCCCCAGAGTTCCACCCATGGAAATCTTACATCTCCTTGAGACTTCCACTTAAAAGCTTAATGGCATCCACTGGTGCCTGTTGTAACTTGTTCTGAAGAAGTCTGTCCCTCCTGGTGACGCAGGTTGTTATTTACATCTCCCCAGTGTCCCAGAAGTGCTACCAGAGATGGCATTGCTCAGCACTGACACAGGGCAGAGGGGAGTGCTTGTTCACAGGAACGACATGCTGTGGTGTCAGCACAATAACTTAGGAAAACAGGTTATTTATGACAGTTATAATGCAGGTTTTTGGTGGTGAGTGTAAGCTGGGGATCCTGACCAAAGAGGAAGTACTGCACAGGTCAGCAGCAGATCACCGGGGATCTGAGGTACCACAGGGACATGCAGCCAGTGCTGCGTGTCCTCCCTGCTCCAGCACAAAGTGGGATGTCTGTCTGTCTGTCTGTTGGAGGGAGAAGAGAGCTGATGGAACTTCACATGTAATCGAACGGGTTTGACACAGACAGCAGGCTAGTAGTGCTCTATTAATGGCTTTGTTATTGTGATCCTCCCTGCTCTTGAAAGAGCACATTTGGAGTATCACTTCACATTATGTGTGTTTGTGTCAGCGCCTATGGGACTTCTGTTTTGCCTCACAGGATTCCTCGGATAGATTGTAGTTCACGTGGCATGCCATGCCTGCCCAGCTCTGTCTGGTTTTCCTACACAGTTACTACAGCAGGTACATGCTACAAATGGTTTTGACCACTAAAACACTGAAACACATTTATGGTAAATGCCTTTGCTACTGTCCACAGGTGGGCTTTGCTGGTTTGGAGAGGTCTGAGGTTTAACAGATGTTAAGGCAGAGCAATCAGAGGTCACTGAGAACACGAGATGGGATTCCCAAACTCTGGGCCTCACCCTGGCTTCAGGCAGCAGGGCAAGTGCTGAGAGGCCGGCAGTGCTGTGAACCTGCGGGATTCACAGTGATATCCTCTAACCCTGAGGAAGAGTTATTTAATAGAGCGAGGAAAAGATGTTAAATATCCAAAGCTGATGTTTGTGCTGGACTGCCCTGGCTGCCCCGCTGTGCCTGTGGAGGGAAGGAGGCAGCACCTCCTGCCTGCTCCCAACCTCAGCTTCCTCTCCAGAAGTCTAAACAGCAGGAACAGGCCACCCAGCTCTTAATAAACTTATTTATTAAGTTTTACCATCCTCGACACTGCCCTGTGAGGCACCTCCTCCCTGGGCTGGCCCCTGGCAGCCAGTTTTGTCCGAGTTTGGGTCTTTGCTCACTCCCTCTGTGATGAGGATAAAACTGATCATGTCTCAAGAACCTGTTTCCCTCACTAATCGTCTCCTGCGGATGGAGGGTGTTTTGTCAGGCAGCATAGGCAGGCTGTAGTTTTTCCTTCCCCCTGTGGAGCAGGGAAACTAATAAATACTCCCTGTCTCTGCATCCATCTCCTGGATGGATGTCTGTGGGGAACACAAAGGCTTCGCAGTGGCTGAAGAGAGGTTGCTGTTGTCCCCAGTGTGTGCAGGGATGTGGCTGCAGGAGTCAGTGGCTCTTCTGGAGGTGACAGGCTGGTGGGGCGGGACGGTGGCTTCAGCTGTGTCCCAGCATCCATGGACTCCCTGCTGGCTGGTGCTGAGCCCAGGCTTGGTGAGTGCTTCTTTTGTGTGCTCCCATGTACACCACTTGATGATAACGAGCCCGGCTGCTCAGCTAATTAGCACTGCTTGTGGTGCTGCTTGCTCAGTGTGGGAAGCTCAGCTCTGTGTGCACTTTGTACAAGGCACAGACACCTGTGCATTCTGGAGTTGGGCCAAATGCCAGTGCCTTGGTGCACGGTCCACACAGAACCAGAGAGCGGTTTCATTCCAAATGGACCTTAAAGATCATCTTGTTTCTGACTCCCTCATCATGGGCAGGGAGACCTTCCCCTAGTTCAGGGTGCTCAAAGCCACATCCAGGTTTGTAATTTGAGCTTGATAATATGCAGGGAAAACGGTGCTAATGGTGTGGCTGCCTTTGCCCTCTTTCTTCCCCTCCCTTTCGCCTCCTCTGTGTGAAACATGATGCTCTTACTAGTTTGTATTTGTCCTTGCCCTCACCAGTTCAGACTTTGATTTCCCTCTTTCCTGTCTTTTCACCTTTACATATTTTGCACTTTTTAGCGTCTGATATTCTTCCTTCTCTGCTAAACCTATGCACAATGTATAGACAGATCCACAGCTAAAATTAGTTTCTGACATTTTCTCTTTCTGAGGAGTTTTCCTATGCAAGTTGTCTTCCTTCCATTTGAAATGAAGGTGGGACACCAGTTTTGTTTTCAGACTGGTATCTCAGTTTTCTTGTCTTCCCATCTCCAAAATGTTACAAAGGTTTCTTTATTCTTGTGGCCACAACATGTCTAGTCATAATCTGCTATTTTAAAATGAAGCTGTAAATTATTAAAAATGTAGCTGAATCTTTTTGGGGGGTAGTTGGGAGGAAGGCTATTGATTTATAGTTATTCTAATGGTGAAAATGAAATGGCTCCACAGCAGCAAGGCTGAGGAGATTTTGGTGTGTGGAAGAAGAACTTTTAGGTGTGCTGTATTCTTCCAGGGCAGCACATTATGCTTCATGCAAAGCAACAGGAAATACTGTATCTTCAAATCAGCTTCTGCAGACAAACCAGATTCAAAATAAATAACTTTTATTCATAACTATGATAGAACTGTTGATGCATTCATTTATTTAAACCTAAAAATCTGCTGAAGTCCTATATCTCAGTGTGCTGCTTTTAACAACCTGAATATCTGGCACCTTTTATCAAGCTTTTGGCTGTGTTTTTCTCCCTGCGTAGATACCATAGTTCGGGTGAACACACTGTCGTGTTTGATTAGGAGATATGTTAGAGATAAGTCGCTTGCAGGCAAAAAAGCATTTACTGTTTTTGTGTATAAAAATGAAATTTGTAGGACGCATGAAATTTCATTCTTTTTTGGCAAATGGCTTATAAGAATGCGTTAGAAGCAAAGGTAAATGAGTGCTGATTTTAAGTTTGTACCTTCTGAAACACAAAAGGATGTGGTACATACGGTCCTGGTGAATGACGTGATAGATTATACTGAGAGCAGGCAGAGCAAATGAAATTGTAATGGAGTTCCTCTTCTGGCTGCAGGAAATAGCTGTTATTTATCCTGCTTCCGAAGATGCTGCGTGCTTACTGTTGTTCATTATATACTTAAAAATCCCTTGGCAAGTCAGTAATGAATAAGTGAACTTAAAGCCATTACAGCAGCCTTAGCATGAGGAGTGTAAGCCAAGATATTTTTCAGTGTGCCTTTTTGTGGGTTTGGCTGAGGCCTTTCTGCAGACATGCTAACCCGGACAGCTCAGCTGAGGAGTTTGGTTCTTTCTCCTGGCAGGTGCACGAGGCAGTCCCATGCTACAGCGAGTGCAATCAGTATTCCTGGGAAGTAGGACCATGGTCTCCATGCAAAATCAACAGCGAACAAAATTCCCTCCACTGTGGAGAAGGAATACAAACGAGGAAAGTCAGGTGCGTGAAGACAAAAGCTCAGGTATTCCGCATCAGAAAGAGCTGATATGTTCTTGCATAAAGCTGCAATACCTGGCCATCTGACAGTGAGTGTGTTGCTGAGTCCAGTGTATTTCAAATGACAGGAAACATGTGTTTATGTGCCGCGGTTTACAGCACAAGTATTTCAGAGATGCAGCCTTGGTTTTTCAGGAACACGGCATGATATTTAAATTAGTATTCTTCAGCCTAAATGCCATGTATATATAAAGCTCCCTGAGGTGCAAAGCCTCCATATTTTGATTTGCTAACATTTTCCCCAAGTAATAGCACTGCACGCACCAGAGTGGCATTCATTATTACTGAATATTCATTCCCCAGGCACAGGGAAATGCTGAGTTATTTCCAAATGTTCAGATGTTACTAGCAGGAGCACTAAGATTTGTTCTCGCTGGTTGTCATTTTCTGTTTGCTCCTTTGTCAGCCGATCAAAGTTAAAATCCCTCTGTATGAAGTAACAAAAGCATGTTGTGCACGTAGCTGATTTCCATTTGCATTAACATATTAATTCTACTTTTTGACCAGCCGTGCTGCTTGTAGCTATTGTCATGTCTGTGTCCTGTATGGGATTGAGAAAACTTGTTGGTATCACTGTGTCTGTGATGCTCTGATTAAAATGTGTGTTTTCTGTGTAGGTGTGTGAGCACTGCGGAGGACCGCGGCGTGGAGACTGTGCCCAGCGCTCTGTGTAATCAGGCTGAGGTCCCAGAGACAGTGCAGAAGTGCAGCTTGTACTGTCCCAGTGAGTGTGCAGTGTCTGACTGGGGGCAGTGGAGCCCGTGTCCGCAGGTAGGCTCTCCTGCCTGTGCCCCTGGCAGTGTTCCTCACGCAGCAGTCTCTGCTTGTCCTTCAACTATTTCATGGCCTAGTTATTTTCTAGGAAAGTAAATTATTTTCTGAAGGATGTCAGGCTTAATGGATCCTGCCAGCATGGTTGAATCTGGAGATATTTATGTCTCTACAGAGACTGAGCTGTAGAAAGTTGGTTAGTGAAACACATAGTTATTACTGTGATAGTTGATTCAACACATCCTTCCCCTTGGTCTGCTGTGGGAGAGGGCCCACACAAGCAGAGTGGGTGAAGGGACAGTATTCCAGCTGCAGTAAGGGCTTGGATGCCTTAGGGAATGTTTGCAGGGGAGATCTCTGTCAGTGGTGCATGACTGCCATAACAAGCTGCTGGTAAACCCTGGGGGTGACACTCCTCTGGACAGGCCTTAGTCCTGAGGGAATGACAGTTCTCCCCTCCCAACACACACTATTTCTGTCCAGTGTCTCCTCCTCCTCAAACCCTTGGGGGAAGATTTGAGGCAACAGCAGCAGAAGGGTATGACAGCAGGGTGCCTGAACAATTTGTCATGTTCTGAAATACTCAAAACTTTGTGAATTATGCAGGGATTCAAACCACTGCGAAGTGCTCTGTGTTTTCCTAAGTGTGCAAGATGGAAAGAAGTTGCAAATTCTGTATTATGAAAAGCCTCTGGCCTCAAACCGCGTGATATCAGATCTATTGTTTCTCCCTGATCAGTGTTGAAATAGGTGCCAGGTTTAATCTCAGAGGGGTTTTTTAATAGACTTGCTTGATGTATTTAAGTGACAAACATATATTCATTGCCCCCGTGTTAACAGGGCCATTACCAAAAGTTGAGTGGTTATTGGACAGGTATTTATACTAGTGCTGACACAGGTAATTTCCTTCCATAATATTTTGTGTAGCGTATCAATATACTCGGTAAGAACATGTCAAATAAAATCTTGTGTTTCATTTCCTTCGTTCACCTCCTCCTGAGCAGCATGGCTTTGATGAAGTGTAACACTCTTGCAACCCATACAAATGCTTGGATACCTTTCAGAGTCCCACTGTGGTTGGGCTGTTTCTTTGCCATTGACTTTTTCAGGCATAGATTTTCTTCATTTTCGCACGCAGTGAACTAATGCAGAGATCCTTGAGGCCACTGAGGGATTCTCAGGTGCCTTGATGGCAGTCAGTTGGTTATGAAGAACTGCTTGAAGCTTTAAGCACCCTCATATCCTTAAGATGCACAGACTTTTTGCCTGAAGGCTCCTTTTTTTTGGCAATAGCGAAGCCTCCGTAGCCCACAGAAGCAGGAAAGGGAGGCCCAGAGCTCGTGGGCTGCACTCCGTCAGGCAGCACATCTCTTGGCAGGCACAGGGCCACATGCCACAGTCCCTGTGTCTCCTTGTACATCCCTTTGCCGTGGTGGATGTTAATTCATAAATGTGAGGGCATCTGCATGCCAATGCAATTAACTGAACAATATGTTTTCACAAGCTGTTCTGCAGTGCTTTGTTGTGAAACTGAGATGACTGTGCCGATGGAGCATGTGTTTCAATAGTTCTGTCCAGATACGAGGCGATAAACAGCTTGAAGTTTTATGGGCAGATAAAACCCTCCCTTTGATGAGTTTGCGGCAGTGCTGTCTCCCTTTTTCAGCTACTCTGTCTGTTTGTGTTGGGTTTTGAGAGAGGACCACACAACACAGTCCCTCCCAGGCTGCACATGCTCCACATCTCCAAGGCAAGTGCTGGGCTTGCTGTCAGTGCAGAATGACTGTGCTGTGCCACTGGTGTGTCTTTGGTGTGTGTGGGGCAGGGATCGAGGGAATCGTGGTGGCCTGGAGTGAAGCACTGCCAGCACCAGGGTGATTAATGAACCCCGCCACCTCCTGAGTCTCCACTAGGAAAGGTGTTCACTTAGGACAGCTGCGAGTCGGTGGACTCGAAAATTTCAAAAAATTTGAAAGATCACATTGTATTGCAATGAAAAAGCAAAACTGTGCATCCTGGCTGCTCTTTTTCAAGCACATTTACATTTCATACCACAATAGTTGGCACTCTTTTAGTCATAGCACTCTCATGAGGCAGTTGCCAAAGACCATTCCAGGAAATCTTCCTGTAGCTCTGGTCATATTTGGCTTGCTGGAGATAAAGAGGATTTATGAAACTTGACAAATTCTGGTTTGTAAGAAATGGACAATCACAATTTCAGCCTCATCTTTGCCTGAGGAGCTCTTTGATTTGAGATATTTACCTAAGGTTTTGGTCAGGTGAGAATTCTTTCCCAGTCGCTTTGGTGTTCTGCTCATGTTTTACAGTGTTGATAATAAATTCATCCTGATAGCAGAATAACTAACTCTTATCAGCTGAATATAAAAAGGCCTTTTAGATTATCCGTTGTACCTTTTGTCAATATGTCATTGTACTCTGGATACTTTCTAGGGTATTACTTGGTTTTATCTTGTAGCAATATTCTTCCCATGTGAATTTGCCGCTTTCAGGATGGTAAATGATCTTGAATCGTGTTGAAATCAATGAGTCATAAAGGTGGCGACTGCTTTGTCAATGGAAACTATTTTCTTCAATATTTTTTTCTGCTAAAACATTGTATTTGTTCTACCTTTTTTGACTGCATTTCCCTTTTGCTTTTAAACACTTTTGTGGTCTTTTATAATTTCAGATTCTCCCACAATTCTTTTATGTGTGTTTTTCAACTGAATTACATATTTTGCATCTTGATTATGGTGCTATTTAACACTGCTACACAAAGGTAAATTTTAATATTTCATCTAAGGGTCAGAAATGAAGCTGTCAGAAATATAATGCCTCAAGGTTGCTTTGAGGTTTTGTCTCTGTACTGGATTCAAGAAATGCATAGTTACTGATTTAAATCTTCCCTATTATTCTCACTTTTTCTATTGTGAGAAGTAAATGCAAAATGGTTTTCCTTGTGGTTGAAGACTGTTTTTTGGCTTATAATGTTTTGTTCTTTGTCCCTAAGTAACATCCAAGTAACTTAAATACCAAGCTTTGAAGCCATTTAAAATAACAGTTTGAAGCTTGATAGTTAAAAAAAAAAAAAAACCAAAAAAAACCAAACCCGACAAAAACCCACGAGGAAATTAGGTTGACTTGCATTTTGCTTCAGCGATTTCATATTTGTTCCAGGGACAATAGCCTGTTCAGTCAGATATCATCACTTGATTGCTCAAAGACCCAGCTAAACAATTTGGGAACTGAAATCCTGTCATCTCTGTTACATATTCGGTGATGGAATAGCACACACTTCCTGCGGCGTCTCGACTTTGTATTCATCTGACTTGGAAATGTAATTAATTGACTTCAATTGAATTCATCAAAGCATTCTTAAAAAGAGTTAATATGTGAGTGGTACTACAAGTCCCTGAAATAATTACCTCAAATCTATTTCGTTAGCGCTCTGTCGGTGGAGGGCTGTCGCAGCCTCCGTTGTGGATTGGAGTGGCCTCCTTGCCTGCCTCAGCTGTTGGCATTTCTAGCAGCTAATTCCAAGAGGTCTGAAATTAGTTAATTATAGGAGGTTGCGTGTGTGGTGAGTGAGAACAGCTGCCTCCATTTCAGCGAGCGTTTTCCTCATGGATCAATGGCGATGTGCCGCGCTCAGGACTTGCGACAATTGAGTTATTATTCCCTGGAATCTGCGGGGGGAGTGTGATACTGCCACAACTGACCGGATTAAAAGTGTCACCAAGCAATACAGCGCGCTCTCACGTCTGCAGTGACTTTCTTTGTCGATGCAAGTTGGAGTTGTTACAGTCTGGAAATGCCAGCTGGAAGAGAAGCTGTGGACTCCTGTAGATGCTGGGAGTCACTGTGGGGATTACCAAAGCCTTCATCACGACTGGTACCTGAACACAGAATGGGCAAGGTTGGAAGGGACCACTGGAGGTCATCTAGTCCTTTCTTTTCAAGCAGGATTCCCCAGAGCATGTTCCTCAGAACTCTGTCCTCAGCTTTTGGATGTCTCCGGAGGAAACTCCCCAACCTCTCTGGGTTTGGCACGTAAGTCTGGCAGAGGACCTGCAGTGTGAAGGCTGGACTGAAGAGTGAGGCTTGCACAGAGTTGTCTCTCTAGCCCAAGAGATAATTTATTCAAGTGTGAGAATTATGCTGGTCAAGGCTCTTTGGAAGAACGTGCACGGCTCCTTATGCATAGCTGTGACTTGGATTTTTTTGTATGGCTTTGTCAAAAAAAGTTGCGAAATGCTGTATTTTTTAGATTAGTTGGGTTTTTTTTAATTAATCTTTGTTAACAATCCCTTTTTTTAAAGTGATGGTTCTGTGTGGAGGCAGGCAAGGTTTCAGAACCTGGATGCGTCTGAAAAAGAAAATTTATGCAAATGCATTTTCATTTCAAAAGACTGCTCGTGTTATTGTAAATGGCTTGTTAAATTGTTACAAAACATCCACATGGGCATGAACAATATAACGGTTCATTGCTCTGTTAAAAATAGTCAAATACGGTTGCTACCTTTGCATTTACCTTATTTTGAGGTTGTATGTTTACTTATGAATAGCCAGTTAAGAATAATGTAGCCAGCTATATGCATTATACAAGCTGCTTGATAAATTAAACAGCTTAAAGGGCCCTGTAATGGGTTACAGCCTCTGTGCTGTACAATTATGGTGCACATGAAAGCCTGGATCAATGGAGAGCTCTTAAATTCCATCACAAAGAGGGTCTAATAGTGTATAGTAATGTGTGATATGTTAACAGCTCTTACGCTGGAACTTAGCTTTCATAACCTTGCAGCTTTATTTTATTTAATTCCCTTCTCTTCCAGAACAAACTTTCTGTGCTTTGTCAGTTCTGTGATTGTCTGAAGCAAAGGCTGGGTGCATCCTTTCTGTATGTTTTTGTCCCTCACTTTTTATGTTAGCTTTAAATAGTGACAAGTGGTCATGGTGCAAAAATAGCTTTGGGTAAAAGAAATATTTAAAAATGCAGTAGTCAATAGTGCCAGGAATTCCCCCACAGAATCAAGATGATGGCTGTTATGATTTCTAAATGGTCCTTTGAGAAAAACTTTGATTTATTCCTGCCTTAACATTTTATGGACCTCTCATTGCTTCAGAATATTTTGTTTCTGTAGTGGTTCGTATAATCTGGCCTGTAGATCCATGGCTCTAGCTCAACTTTTTCATACTTTATGGAAAAGAATAATGGAAATGGTGAGATTTAATACTATAAAGTAGGCTGGGACAGTGCAGTTATACCCATAAAGAAACCTACTGTGTCTGTGTATGACATCCTACTGCTGTAGGCTATTCTTGTGCCAGCTGAGGTAGCACCCCATTATTATTTTCATCCAGAAATTAATTCTGTTCCTATCACCAGTTCCAAAGGATGCATATGCCAGAATTACACATCCCATTGCTTACAGTCATCAGCAAGGAATCTGAACAAACAACATAGTCTGGAAAACTTAACACCCAAACTGATTTGCACCTGATCTTGAAGGTACATAGAGTTCTCCAGGCCTCTGACCTTCTGCCTCCGTGCACCACAGCTGCCTCCATTTCTTAGGACTTGTTTCCTCTCCTATTATTTATGGCCAGTGGGCAGCCATAATCGTTGTCCTTCTTTGATCCGTAAATCTTTATTTCTAGTCTGGGTGGTGTCAGAAGTGGGTTTCAGTTTCCCAGAATAGGGAACATTTGCTGTTACGCCCATTTTTATCCCGTAGTTGCATTCCAAATTCTCCCAAATATAGAAACCAGTTAAGGGATGTATAACCACAGGCATAAAAATAAGTATCATGAGCATAAAGAGATGGTCTCAGAAATACAAGTCAAACTCCCACTCCTGAACACATCTGTTGTAGGCACCTGCCTTTCCTTATGCTTCCACTGTGGAAATGTTGGCTGATGCTGAGCACAAACCAGTTGCAATAGCCTTACAGGAGGTAATGGCTGACTTAATGTAAAAAATAATTTTAAAAGCCTCATCTGTCATCAGTGAAAGCACTAGTTACTAATAGAGCCGTAGGAAGTAAAATAATGTCTTTGGAAGTGTAGCATCCACTCAGTGGGAAGAGAGGAGTTGTAAATGAAGATACTCAGTAAAGCATTGCTGAATCACAGTGGGCTTTATTTGTTTAAAACCTCAGAAACTGTAGATTCATATATGCTTGTGATTAGAAACTTGGATCCCTAGGGCAGCTCCAGTCTTGATCCATGTACTTGAATGGCACCTTCATTATTTTGTATGGAAGATTACTTGAACAGTCAAGTTAATTTTGTCAGTTTTCTTCTGTGAGAATATTCAGAATCAACCTGTTATCTTGCCCAAATCTTAATTAATCCCATGGTGATTTCTTGCTTTAAGTACTCAAGGAATACTTCTTTCTTTTGCTGTCTTTTCTATAAATTACTGACTGCCATTTCTGTCCTGCCTCCTAAACCTGTGATTTGCCATTGATGATGGTTGGTTTTGCTCTCAGTATTTTTTAGAATCCGCATTCAGGACTGGACATGACCCATTGGCATTGCTTATTAGTACTCTCAGCATCTCCCCACTGGAAACAATCCCTCTTCTTTCCTTTCACTGTTCACATCCCCTAATGACACCGAATCTGCCAATCCATTCCCCAACCTTTGCCATGTCATAAATACTTGATTTTTTTCCAGCCTGGGTTTTTGGAGGGGTCTTGCAGGAACTGTGCACCCAAGCCCATTGAGATTTCAGGGTAGCTGGATACTCAGCTCCCTCTTGCTCCTTTGAAAATTCCAGCTTTCATCTTTTTCGTTGCAAGTCATTCCCTCCTGCAGCTTACTCAGTTCCTTACATATTTGGCTCAGTTTTTTACGTGGTTAACTTGAAAGAGCAAGGGCAGAAAATCAATTATAAAACTAAATTGACTTCTCAATTGACGTTAAGAGAAATTCAACAAATAATATTACAGGATATTAGTTACAGTTTGCCGACTTTGAATTTTTGCATGTTTCCCATGTCCTCAGCTTGATTAAATGAATGCTTTTCCTACAGAGATTCCTTATTATTCAAAACTAGTAAAAGTGAGGAGCTTATTGCATCAGCTCTGGCTTCTGAGCACCGTGGCTCATCAGCACAGTGAGAATTCTGGCTTCAGAGCATCAGTAAACCAGTTGTTTGTTTGGATCCTGGCAAACACCAGATAGATTTTGACCTGTTAGACTGGTCTGCTGCCTACCAGGAGGCTATCTGAGAGGGAAAATGGTCCTGCCAGCCAGGAAAACCCTGGGGCTCTGTGACAGCACTGGGCTGCAGCAATGTCCTATAATCAAGCACAATGGGGGCCGTGCTAGACAGGGGAAAAATACTATTTTATTAAAAGAATTTACTTATCTACAAATGAGGCATATTTTCTGTCTGCAGATTCTTATTTTAAAAGGAGCATAGCTGGTATTTCCGAGCTGGCACAGACAACTTCTGTCACAGCATCCATTGATTTTTTTTTTCCCTTTGGTAACATAATTCAGAGAAACATTAATTAGGAGTAGCTACTGAGATACATGCTTTGATTTTTTTCCTTAGTCATTTTGCTTTATTGGCAAATCATTTTAAGTTATTAGTGTTAGTTGAACAATCAGATTAGTTGTGGAAAAGGCAGTAAACTATTGGTAAACACTTAGCATAGGTTTAATTTTCAGATAATTAGAAACAATTGGGTATTTTAGCTGACCAAGGGTATTCGAATAAGATTACCATTTAAAATGATTTGACAAGGTGTGTGTCAGCAATAAAAACGTAATAGATTTTCCTTCATGTAGTGTAAACATATGGAAAATAGGCCCTGACAATGTATTTTAAGATCAGACTAGACTTTTTTCCCGTTTGTGCTGGTATTTATTCTGTTCAGTTTTGCCATCATCTGTGCAGCTAATCCAGTTTACAGCAGTCTGAGATCCAGATTTATGCTGCAAGGCCATTACATTTCCCTTTAATAATCACAATACAGGAATTATCCACTCTTCCACTTGTGCAGGGTTCAGTGTTTGCAGGCTGTTTGTTGCATGGTAATAAGCCCGTGGTTTTAAACTGTTAGTTATTCTTTGTAATTACAGGACTCTATAGAAAAATCATGTTTTAAATCCCCAAGCATTTATGAAAATGTATTTCTTGCATTGCTTTTTTTTGTTTTCTTTGCTGTTCCTGAGCAATCCTAATGGGAAACTGTTAGGAATTAAATGGGTCATCTTGTTCAATAAATGGCGGTGAATACCTTTAATAAGGGATTTATTTCCATTAGGTTTGCTGCAGCCACTTCCACTCACCCATTCCCATTACTGGATTGTGGGAAAACAGCTTCGTGCCACAGTGCTATGAGAGTGAGGTTCTAGGGCTGCTAAAAACAAACAGTTTTCATGCTTGTGATGCAGAAACAGAAATGAAAACCTCCCTCAGTCGGTTCATATTCCTGTGAAAATGTAAACAAGCAAATCCTGGTTCATAGGCAGCCGGACATCAGTAGTGGTATCACATACTCTGAAAAGTCACCTCGTCTTGTTGTCAGCATCATAACTGATATGCAATTACAAATGTCCTTCTTTGAAATGAGTGCTTTGGCATAACATCAGATATTACTTAAAAACACATTAATTGTGCCAGAAATCCTGTCCCGTTATTCAGTACTGAGGCATTTTACGGGAAGTCTTGGAAGGAGGTGCAAAGCAGGGCACAGCAAAATGGCGCAGTCTTTATCTCGTTGTCCCTAAGGATCCTTACCAAAAAACATGGGAAAAAATACTATAGGAGTGCTAAAATAGCTAAATCAGGGTGGATAAAAGATGACTTTAAGTAATACTGGATTCTTAACTTTGAACCACGTTTCTTTTCCATCATACGCTTTTAAGCATTGTTAGAGCAGGAGTGGGATTGTATCCTACCTCCATGTGGCCGTGGAAGTGCGTGAACAGCCCTGGTCTGTGGTGTCTGTGTGATTTTCGGGGGTCAGTGGTGGCTGTGTGATTTACTGGGGTCTCTGTACTGTCCCTCCCTTCTCTGTCCAGGTGTGTGACCCGAATATTATGCAAACCAGAACCCGACAAGTGCTGAGGTCTCCTGTCAGTTCAAAGCCCTGCCCTGAAGATTCACAAATGAAGCCATGTATTCTTAATCAAAATTGCTTCCAATACCAGTACAACCTAACAGGTAGGTACAAATTTTCAATATACCCTCAGTATGTGTTTTTAGTTATGTTTGCTTGGGGTGTTGGTTAAAGCCTTGACATCGTTGGTTTCCATAAAGTTAATTACACACCTACATTTTTACACATTAGTGGACAAATGCACAATTTTTGTATTTAAGTTGTTGTTGCAGGTACACTGGAAATAAAGCATGCTAAATGTGATTTTCAAAGGGTTATCAACAGAATTAATTACAAAATTCCAATTAAAAGGGTATCATCTGTGTGGTTCTGGCAAAGCCAGTAATACCAACAGAACTCTGCTTTGAAGGCAGTATGGGTTATATGGGTGGGCACAGGATATTCAGAGCAAAATGCATTATTTAGGACCTTAGAAGCAATCGGTTCTGTTGCAAACAAATGAACAAAACAAAGTGGAAAAATTCCTTTTGTTTTGACCAGCTGAAATAAATGAGGAAGGCATACAGAAGAGAGATCTAAGAGGAGTTTGGGGGCTGGTGGGAAGGGAGAACAAAGCAAGATAAAATATATGAATATAATCTCAGCCTTTTTGTAATAAAAGCCCTAGAAACACAGGCAGCAGGATGATGCCTTTTTTATCATCACATTTCAGAAATGCAGAACATTTATGTGTTCATGTTTATCAGAGGTGGAAGACACAAAGTAATAGGTTTTCTTCTCATCTTTCTTATTTATTGGTGGTGTATGGAAATTTTAGTGGCTTCTGTTATGCTTTTTGTTTATTTTAAATGGTGTTTTAAAGCTTATTTCAGCTTAGTTGTATCCTGACCAACATAATTTCAGACACATAATAAGATATTAATTTTCTTCCGCTAGAAATACTGCTTTTATTTCATGAGTATTAGTTTAGTTTTAAATAATGGAGAGCTTTGCCTCGAGACAAAAACAGGTTAAGCCAGAGTTCCCCTTCAGAAACTTCCCCAGCTGCTTTATCAAAGTGGAATGTTACTTCAGACAATACAGGCTTGTACCTGTGCCAACTGGATTGAACTGATACCCGTTATCAGTGTTCAACATGTGCACTCTGATGTTCCGGTGTCGTGATGGGATGCAGTATCAGACTGCGAAGAGAGCGGTGTCTCCTCTGAGACTTGCCTGGCTTTGAGAACAACCTTCTTTTGTGGGGGGGTTGTTCCTGGGTGGCGTGGGATACCCTGACATGGGGAAGTGCTGCTGTAGGTGAAGGTAACACCTGTGTTCAAGGCTTCAAAGCCAGGCTGGATGGGGCTTTGAGCTACCTGGTCTAGGGGAAGGTGTCCCTGCCACGGCAAGGGATTGGAACTACACAGTCTTTAAGGTCCCTTCCAAGCCATTCTGTGGTTCTGATTCTGTGTTGAGTATGAAGGTGACCTGCAGCAGTGCACCCTTTGCTTTGTGTCTGCAGGCTGGAGCGGGTGCCAGCTGGGTGCCAATGCCACCTGCGGGCACGGGGAGCGGCGCCGCCTCCTGAGCTGCCGGCGCAGCGATGGGGCCACCGTCAGCATGCAGCTCTGCCAGCAGGTGAGCAGGGCTGGGACACACCCAGAGGTCCTTGTGTTTCTGGAAAGCTGGTGGTGCCTTCTGATCCACACTAAGACATCCCCCATAAACGGTGGAAAAGTTGTGTTTGGTGCTGGGAGCGCACAGCTGTGGGCTTTGGGAGACAGAGGTGTGTCAGTGGGTGGTGTCACTCCTTGACTCCAACACACGGGGCATGGCTACCAACCCTGCACCATCCCGAAGCTGGGGACCAGGGAGATTGTGTCCTGCTGTTAGAAATCTAGGGTTGTCCTTTTGGAATGAGACCCAAATACTGAGGGGTGCTTAGATGTGAAACACTTCAACACTGAAACCCCACTCACCCACTGCACCTTCGGGAAAGCTCTCCGGAAACACCGTGCAGGTGTCCTGCAGAGTTGCTGCCAGTTCTTGTTTGGTGCTTGGCTGTGGCAGGAGGTGGCTGGGGCCTGGGGAAGCTGATGCCTGCGTTTCTCTGTCACAGCTGCGCCTGGAGAAGCCCATGCCCACGAGCAGCCGCTGCGTGGTGGGGTGTGCCGTGGACTGCCAGCTCTCCCCGTGGTCAGCCTGGTCGCAGTGCTCCCACACGTGTGGCGCCGGCGGTGAGTCTCTACCTGCCCTCCTGATCCCCCTACGCCTCAGCAATGCGGCACAGACAGCGCCCACAGCCCTGGGTGGGCGCAGACAGTCCCTGAGTAGGGGTACAGAGCTCAGGGATAGCCTCGAGCCACACCCGGATCCTTCAGAGATGGTTTTGGACATTCTCGAGGCGGTGGGTGCTTAGAGCAAAGCAGGCTATTTTCAAAGTACTCTAAAGTGAAAAATGCAGCTTAAGGAACAAGTAGTCAGGTGTCTGGAGGATTATTTATTAATTAATTCAAACTCTCAGAATTCAGTCACAGCAAACGTTAACGCCAGAGATGGGGAGTACATAAAGCTGGCAAAGAACTGGGGAGTGTTGCCGGATTCTGAAAAGATTAATAAATAAATACAAATCCTCTGGTGAAGTAACTTTCAGTAACATAATTGCATCCTATTGAAACAAACACACAAAGACTATTTTTCATCGTTTAGTATATGCCTTTGTCTCCATCTTGCATCCACGTGTCCCTTAACTCATATGACCCCAGTGACTTCAGCAAGACTTTCTGCAGCTGGTAGTGCTCACCAGCATATAAAAAGTGAAAGGATTAGGACCTTTTTCAACTTCTATGATTTAAAATACCCTTTGAGTATTGACATGAGGAGATGCATCGAAGGTTTTATTCTCAATAAGCTTGGGACTTTATTTCCCAGGCTTCTGATGTGCATTAGATGTACAGCTAATGGTCTTTAAGATTCAAAAGCCATAATGTGTATTTGAATCAAATTCACTTAAGGTCAAAAAGAAAAAAGCTCTTAACTTCTATAAAGTGATTCCTTCAGAAGGATTCCAGAGATCAAAGTGTGTTACAGAAAAAGCTTAATATTTGGATTAGTGCTGTTCTTTCTTTACTGAGCTTTTAGCCCCTTTGTGAAGTAGTGCTTTCTTAACAGAAATGAATAATTCATGGACAGTGTTTTAACAACAACACACTGGGAGTACTGTTAATTCCAAATTTTATTTTTTTCTTCAAAATCCATTTTGGAGTGTTAGTGCTTGTGTTGCTGAATAAACTTAATTTAATTTTTTGAGTGTTCAGTCACTTACTAAGTTAAACAGAATACAGTGCAAAAGCAGGTTGTAACATTTTTACGGCTTTTGGAATGCTCAAGGAGCAGTTCACCCTACATAGTACCTGAAGGTTTTTTCATCCTGAGCTCTTATATTGCATAGTTTGCAAAAGGATGTACTCGAGTGAAGGTGTGTCTTGTATTCTGTCCCGATCCTGAAATGCTTGTGCAAATTCCAAAGACTGGTTAAAGAGCTGCCAATGAGTACAAGGAGTTACTTCATGTCCTAAATCAGAGAAAAACTGGAAACTTTTGTGCCCTGCTGAAAGAGACTTTCCAGCAAGCGTCCTGGCTTTAGGTGCCAAACCTCATTGAGGCTGCTTGAACCGCACAGTCAAGCCCAAGCTCAGCTTGGTTTATGGGTCATCCCTAATCCTCAAAGATCATAACTCTGGCATACTGCTGGCTGAAGAGCTGTCTTGTACAGGCCACTGTACTACTGCTGTGGTTTAACATGGATTTAAAAGCTGGAGATACTTTTCTGTGAACCTACGGCAGCTAAGCATCTGGGAAAACTGTCTTAAAAATTGTGTCATAAAGAAGCCAAGTTTTGCTCAGTCCTTCTCTACCACTTGAGCAACTTTGCAGGGACCTAAGAGTCTTCTGAACCTCGTGCCAAAGCAGGAGCTTCAGTGAAACAAAAGCACTCTGCATGCAGAGTTTATTTTCCTGCAGCCTTGGTCCTGATCTGGTTTTTCCTGTATCAACTCAGAAGCATGGAGCTACTGTGGTGCCAAACATCTGATCAAGGTGGTGGAGGGACCTTGGCACCAGTCCTGTGGCCGTGGCCCTTCCAGCAGCACAAACACTCACTTCAGCTGCTTCCCTGAGTTCCAGTGGGTTGTAAATGGTCCTGGATGATGGCAATAACAGAGGAGACTTCACTTGTGCACTCATCTACAGGTGATGCTTCAGTGGAACACAGCGAGGCTTTCCAGCCGGAAGGGTCATGGACTGCGGCACCTCTGAAATCACCCTGAGTTTCTCACAGGCATTCATGGGAGTAGGATGAAGCTTCAAATTAGATAGGAAAAAACAAAGGCTGACAATAAACGAGCTGTGGGAATTGGCTGTAGTAAACACTCATAACTGCTTCCCTTTGCCAGTAAGTAATTGCCCACTGTTTGGTACAACTAAAAAGCAGGGCTTAGGTACTCGGTGTTCAGAAATAATTCACAGCAAGTTGAACGCAGCGTTACTGGATCAGCTCACAACAATATTTTGCTTTTCTGGCTTTTTTTGGAGAGCATGTGAAGGGCCTGCAGAAGCACCATAAAGCACTTCAAAGAGAAACATAATTTAAATATAATTCAGGTCAAAATTTAGTGTTGCTGGATGTGTGTTTTCAGGTGTTTTTTTACTCAAGCATTGTTGCTAACATTTTTATTCTGTCCTTCTCTTCCAGTGACAGTTTGACGTGATATATTTTAATGGGTGGTACCTTCACTCAGGTTTTATTCTATGGAAGAATGCATTTAAACATGAAATGGTGCTGCTGTGCATGTGGCACTGGCATCTAACACAGTTCTGGTACACAGCAGCCAAAGGCAGATATATTGATTTTTATGAATGATGATGAGTGAAGCATGTTTCCTGCCTGCGCTGAGCCTGTGGAGATGTGTAACTGATGTTTGCCTGTTGCAGCTGTAGTTCTGGGCAGCATCTGCTCAGGATGCTGGGTAGGGCTTTAGGCTGACGCTGAGTTATATATAAGGGTTCCTTATATCACTTGCTGTACTGCTATGAAAAGATGTATAGAACTGCTTTAATGGATGATGCTTCCATGGCCTGAATCAAAGTTACTGGAAAGATGTTTGGTAAGGATAATCCCCAGCAAATTGAATTTCCTTTGTTAAAGCAAATGAATACATGAGCATGCTGAATTTTTCTACATAAACATTTTCCAATTCCAAATTGCTTCTCCCAAGTTCTCTAACAGGAGTGCTAAATTGTATTAAACCACTTAGAGCTGTTCTTTGCCACTTACAAAGCTGACTTTTTCAGATAAGTTACAGGATTTACCAGGGCTGAACATGTTGCTGTGCCTTACTCAGCCCTCAGACCCCCAGTGGGACCGTAGTGGGCTGCAGAGACCAGAGTGAATCCCAGACCAGAGTGACCTATGGCATAGAAGTGAAGGGGCACAAGGATGCACACAGTGGAAAAATTCAGTGTTTATATTCTTCCCTTGATCATCACCAATTTGGGAAAACATTTTTGGTGTTGCCTTCTGAAGAAGAACTTCTTGTGATGCTTTCTTGCCTGCTACTCAAGGTTGGCAAGCTCCAGTCTGACAGTGGGAGATGTTGCTGGGGATGCCCCAGTGCCTGCTGGAGGGACTGGCAGTGGGAAGTGCATGAAAAGCCCTATTTATCACCTGTCCCACTTGCTTGTGACTGGACCTAGCCTGGCCTCCAGGGCTTATTTAAGTAACTTGATCCCTGCTCTGGTCTTGTGGTTCCTTGACGGAGCTGTGTTTTATATCCTCTGCTCAAACTCACTAAACTGGTTGCAACGTGTTGGTCATTGTGACTAGGATGAACTGCAGCAGGAATTTGAATCTTCTTGGTTTCAGCCGTGACACATCACTTTGTGGGGTTAAAGTGCAAGTAATGGCAAGAATTTTTTGGGGGTAAAAAAAATCTTGCTCTTCTGATTTGAAAGTATAATCTTATGTTCCTGAGGTGCAATTCTTGCTGCTGACACAAAACAGAATTTTAAGTGACCAGCATGAACAAGACTGGCCTCTTTTGTTTTTTCCCTTTCAAAACTAATTTGAGAATTTGAAGAAATGTTTATTTTCAAAATCAGCACACTTTCTGTCCTAATTTTTGTATCATATAACATTGCAGAGCAGAGGAATCAGAGATGTGGCCAATTCATTGGGAAATTAGAGAACAATTCAAAGGAAAATTGAAGAAATAACTAGAATTGCTTCAATTCTTCTAGAGTTTATATTGGAAACAAATTAATTTCAGATGCAGTGAGATTCTGTTCTGCATAGGCAGCAAAAGATAAGGTATTTAGAAAGAAAAAATGGAGTTTTTCTGCTACTTGAGTGGTAATCGAGCACCTAGATAATGTTTTTGGAGTAAAAAAAATTAGAGCCTCAAGAAACTCACTGCAATCATTGTGCAAAGAAAGGTTTCAATGAAATTTCTTTCTTCAGTGATTCATTCACAGTATTAAAAGAAAGTGATAGACTGAGTCAAGCCCCAGCTGACCACTGGCACTGTAGTGAGTTTCAATCGTTTGGATAACCAACTGTAGGAAACCAAAATGGAAAGAAAGGTTGTTAATTCATCTTTCTGTTCGATGATCTTCTCATTTACATATTGCTAGGAACATGTTAAACAGAGTGTACAAAAGGAAATTATTTAGTTAATTAAAATAGCTTGATGAATGCTTTAGGCTTTCAAGTCCCTCCTAATGAAATTGGATCTTTTAACCTTAGGAGACCTCCTTTTCCTTAGCTCCATGCGGGGAGCTGGTGCCTGCAGGGTGCCCCAGAGCCCTGCAGCCACAGGCTTCCCACTTTTTCCCAAGGAGCCTTTTCCACTGCCTACCAATACTAAGCATTCAGCATTAAGACAAACTTGCCAAATTTGGTCTCTGGCTGGAGAGAAAGGAACAGCTAATTGTGGCCAGTTGGGCCAGAGAGGGTTGTTATGGTGTTCATCCAACAGCAGGCTGGGAGGTTTCTCTTCCCTTGCTCTGCCCTCCCAGTGAACCACAGGAGTTTTCCTTTCCTTTTCCTTGCTTTTTCTTTTTGTACTTTTCCTGTCCTCTCCTCTCCCATCCTTCTCCTCCTCCTCCTCGTCCTCCTCCTAGTCCTCCTCCTAGTCCTCCTTCTCGTCCTCCTCCTAGTCCTTCTCCTCCTCCTCTTCCTCCTCTTCCTCCTCTTCCTCCTCTTCCTCCTCTTCCTCCTCTTCCTCCTCTTCCTCCTCCTCCTCCTCCTTGTCCTCCTCCTCCTCCTCTTCCTCCTCTTCCTCCTCTTCCTCCTCTTCCTCCTCCTCTTCCTCCTCCTCCTCCTCCTTTCTCCTTTCCTTCTTCCTTTCCTTTCCTTCTTCCTTTCCTCCACCTCCTAATGTATCTGATTCCATGATGGCTGCATGCACAGTCATGTGGATAACAGCTTTTATCATCACTTCTGTTACAAACTCCCCAGGTCTAGGGGATTAAAACTGGAAAAGGAAGAAGTCTTAAAGTTGTTTTTAATGGGGTTAAAAATGGAATTCAGTGGGTCAGAGCAAGGGAATAAAGGTAAGAGAGCTTGCTAAGGTATCCATCAGAGCCTTTTCCAAGTGTGTCTGCTTTTAATTTTTATTTGCTAAAATGTTTTTGGAAACCTTGCTCTGTGCATGGTCACGATGACAGATATCAGAGATATGCCTTACACCTGCTGTATCCTTAATTAAAAATCGTTTGCATAAATAGCTGGGAGAAGGATCTGGCTGGGTATTGCAGCCTCTCAGTTTTGCAGGGTGTTTGCTCCCCCACCAGACTCCCCTCTGCTCGCAAAAGCAGCTGGAGGGCAGTGATCCAAAAGGGAGAGCTCCACCACAACACCTTATCTCTTCCTTTGCACTGGGTTAGCAATTACCACTCACCTCTGCCTTGTTGTATTCGTCTGCCCTTACTGCCCAGACCTTTCAGTTTTTAACTCAAATCCACACCTGTTGAAAGACCGGGCAGAAGTTTTATCACCAGCACAATCTTCTGCATCCCACTGCATACGGGCTTTTTCTTTTCCACTTTTCTTTTTAATTGGAGATGGAATTCTAATTGAAACATTTTGAGTGAAAACATTCCTGGACATAAATGGACAGCGAAGGAGGTGGAAATAGAATTGCTGTAACTTTAATGAATATATTCAGTTTTATTAGTTCAAAAGTAGTAACGTAATTGCTTTTTCCATTCAGTGGCTGAAGAAGTTTTCACCAATAATAAATAGGATTTTAATGGAAGTGGTAGAAGTGGTTATGGACGGTAATAGCCACTACAGTGTTTGCAGTTTTCAAATTAGGTCCACATAATTGCTCATAAAAAGAAAATTTCATTTGTTAAAAATCTCTGGAAACATATTGAATGTGTAGTGGTAGAAATGCTGCTGCCATAGGAATTATTTTCCTGTCATATTTAATAATCAGGATCTAGTCAAGTATTTAAATGTGTTGCATAAACAAATACTATATTTGGAAAACATACAAAACTGTGTTTAAAAAGTGTGCTTGAAAGTATCAGTGACTGCATTTCTTAGACTTAGCAATCACATCCCTATTATCCAAACAGTCTTCCCAATTAATTGCTTTTTTAACAGATTTTAATGGTGGGAAATGAGCTGGGAATGCTGATAAATTACAAAATCTGTCTTTCTTTCTTTCTTTCTTTCTCTCTGGCTGCGTCTGTGCTGGGCTGTGTGCTGCCTGTCCCCCCGCCTAGGCCAGATGGTGCGTGGGCGCTCCGTGGTGCTGCGGGCAGCGGGCGAGGGCAGGCCCTGCCCGGAGCAGCTCACCCAGCACAGGAGCTGCCCGCTGAAGCCCTGCTACAGCTGGCTGCTGGGCCCCTGGTCTCCCTGCACGGTCCAGGTAGGGCTTTCTGCAGCGCTCCCCGACGGCTCCAGAGCTTCCCTGTGCCTGGGGTCAACGGCAAAATCCATCGTCACGTTGTGGGATTAATTGCTGGTCATGGGCTCGAGGTGTCTCTGTGGCTGGTGAAGGTCTGGAGGGAAGAGGGGGAGGTTCAGGAGCAGGGAACCCCTGCCCTTCATCTTCCAACCACCAGCAGCCATTCACAAGTAGTGATACGAGTTCAAGTACTGTGAGCCCATAGAATTACTGTAGGGGATTTATGGAGGGAGTGTGTTTGACTGGGCATAGTCATGGTGACCTATAATTTAATTACATAAAGTATCTCTAACAAGAAAATAGATACAGTAGATATCAAGACAGCTTAGCCTTTCTTTATCTTTTTTTATTTCCTTTTTTTTTTTGAAGGACTGTGTAGCAGGTCTTTCCCCCCCAGGTCTCCAGTACAATAGTGTGAGTTATTGTATGAAGGGCTGGTTTCTACATTCTCCTTACCCTGGCTATCTTTTTAAAGATCTAAAAATATCGGGATTCAGTTCCGATGTGCTGTCCCTACGCCCGCCACCTCTGCTCAGCACTGGGGCCATCATTTTTTCACTGGCAGTGACTTCCATCAAGCTCGAATTGACTTTTTCTTCCCCTCTGTGCTTTTTCTTCTCTCCTTATCTGTTAGATCACATTTCCAATATTAAAACGTATTAGTTGGTAACCCAGTTTAAGCAGAGGTGAATCTTTCACAGTGAGGTTTATCGGGCTTCTTAAATCTGGGTTTGGTGAGATGGAGGTGGGAGAAGTGTGGTGGAAACGAGCCCTGTCTGGTCCTAGGGGACAGGACCTGTGCCAGATCTGTGGCTGCTTCTCCACATTATATCGTGTAGGAGATTGAAGCCAATAATGCACATAAAGACACACATCCCTTGCGATTTCTGCTCTGCCAGTGCTTTGAATACCCACGTGGTTTCTCAGTGTGGTGGACGGACGTGTAGTGAATATGTGAGTGGCACAATAAATACCCAGAATTTTCCCAGGTTTTCGCAAATGAAGTCTGGATTGTGACAGTCCAAGATCAGAGAAACAGAAGTATATTTATATTTTCTGTAATCAACAACTCATTGCAACTAGTGATGTGAATGTGGTCCTTGAATGTGCTGCACTCAGCATGTATAAAATGTGTATAACATATGTATAACATAAATAGAACAAAATGATAGCATCAACTGATACTTTGTCCAGCTAACATAAGCAGATTCTGTTAAACATCAGGGAAGAGACCTTCAACCATAGCAGCTAACACAGCTGATAAATGAATTAGTAGGGAAGCTGAATTAAGGCCCTGGCTTACTCCAGATAAATAACACATTGTGCAGATTAAAGTGTGCCCATCCCAAACCCAGCTAAATTTCAGCTCAGAGCGAGTAATCACAGCCTTCAGTGAGTTAGAGCCTGCTTCTCTCCTTCAATTACCACAGAGCAGTTTCTCTCTCCTTTGCTTTGTTTTGGAGAGAAGCCATTCTATTCATGTTCACTTCTCTTTAATGAGGTGCTCAGGAATTAAATGTAGTTCATAAATACAGGGTGATTTATTCCTCTGCTTTACCGGAAAAGAAGCTTAAGCCTGCGTTCTAAAGAAAGCTTTCAGAAGTTGTGTTTTCAAGGATGCTTTGTGAAATAAGGTAAAGCATCCTATGGTAAGGCCAGAATGCATAGTGGGAAAGTGTCTTCCTGTAATAATAGAAACGGGACAATTAATTATAAGGCTAAAATATTTTTTCCTTGTATTATAACTGAGACTGCAATTCCTAGTTGTAGGAGGACTATTTTATGCTAAATTGACTTCATGTGAATAATTAAAGGTGTCTTCATGGTTAGGAATAGAGCCTGCTAAGTGTTTTGTGTTGCTGATTGTCACAGTATGGAAATCAGTGTGTTGCTCCCCAAGTAATTGCACACATCCTAGGCACACCTGTGGCAGCACGGGGCATTTCCCCTGCGTTCAGAGGGATGCAGAACTTGGGAACTGGTCAGTACATCCAATTTTAAAGGGTTACAGGACATTAATCATTTTCCTCCTAGAGTTGAAGTGGTTTACCCTGATTAGCTTAAAAAAAAAAAAAATTAGCAGTGGCTGTGACACTGTTCATCATTTTTTCCATTAAGGGAATATAAGTGGAATAGCCAGGCATTATCAAACACGAGCTGGCTGACATTCCTAACAAGACTAAGAACCTTTCCTTTCTAATGGTTTTAAAAGCACTCCTCTAAATGTGATCACGCAACACTCCCTCATTAGAGAGACTTTTACCTGAATAAATGCTCATCAACCTGTGAAAGCATTGCCCAATCAACTCTTTACCTGAGATAATTGTGAACACATGATCCCCAGTAAAAGCCAAAAAGGGAAAACTTTTCTTGAGGGCACATCTGGGTGAAGCATCTCATTAGGGCAGTTACCTCCTGTCTTATTAGAGTGTTATATATGGGAAGTACCAGATGTGATGTGAGAGAAGGCTTGTGGAGATGCTGCCTTACATTAGTGTGTTACTGAATTCCAGAGATTCCTGGCTGTCCAACACAGGAGGCGTAAACCTTCTCCTTATTTTCCCGTCAGGGTGAGCAGGGTGAAAGGTGGAGGCTCCATGCAGGTGCTGGTGAAGGGGCACATACATCCTGCATTTAGGAAACCCAGCATGGGTTCTGCATCCTCAGCAGGGCCAGCATAGGAATTTCTGCAGACAAATGGCAGGAATCCCTTGTGGAAGTCAAATTCCCACATATTTCCAGCAAGGAGATCATGACTCAAGAGGCAAATGCTGGTTCTAGGCAAACCTCAGGGGATCACACCTTCCAGAGAAGAGCATTTCTAAGAAAGAATTGATCCCCTGAGTCTTGAATATGTGATGGTTTCCTTGGCAGTTCTCCTCTGATTAGCAGCTATTCCCTGCATCCTCAGTGTGCCATTGCTGCCACAGACTTCCTCTGGTTCCACACCTATTAATTGGATCTTCAAATGTATAATTTTGGGGACATGAATAATTTTGAAGATGATAAGGAAGTTAATGCAGTGCTCCTGCATTTCTTAAGACCTATTCAAATGTACCAAAAAGCTTCTCCTACTGTAAGTGACAGGGTGACATTTTATCTTTTAAGTGTGTTCAATTGATTGTAAAAACCCATTGCTGGTCTTGAAGGAAAGAAAGCAAGTGGAAGCCACTGTTAAAAAGCAAATCTTTATCTTTGGGATTGTTTCGAATATTCATAGATTTGGAGGGCTTTTTTTGTTCTAGACGTTAGAAAATATGAATGTAGCTCCAATGTAGTGTGATAGAAAAATGAAGAGTGTTGCCTGTGGCCATTTATAGTGGAAACTATTGTACTGAAAAAATTTATTGTTTTGACCTATTTATTTCTCAGTATTCTTATTACTATTTATATATTGATATGTATATAAATAATGATATACTGTTTTAGAAGAAGGATATTTTTGAAAACTCTTTCTGTCTTCTCCAGTCGTTTAGTCATTCTTTGAGTCACTTTGGACTGGAAATACTGCAGTTTGATTAGTGCCCATTTCCCCTGAGGATATTCTCCCATCATCTTCTGTTCCCAGCAGCCATTTCTAAGCACTCTAACCCAGTGGACAGCTGCACGAGTTTTTCACACACCATTAATCTCAGACCACAACAGAAGTTTCAGCAGTGAAACAGTAATGTAGAACAGTAAGTTACACACTGACTAAAGTGAAACACGGTGTTAAAAACTTGGGATCTATCATACAGTAAATCTACACGAATACTTCTTTAAGATGCTTTAGATTAGCAGCGGCTCTAAATCCAGCTAGTTATGCTCTTACTTCCATTTTATTGTGGATCTGCAGCAGAAGGGAGGGAGAGAATGCAAAAGCTGCCAGGTGTGTGCAGGAGAGGCGTTCTCGAGATTCCTGCTAGCAAACCTGCTGCTGGATGAATGCACTCGGTAGGAGCCATTCTGTTCTGCAGATGAAGTCCATTATTTTAAAAGAATCCACTGCCAAGAAATCGAAAGGAGCATTTCCCTTGGTTATATAAAGGCGATGTTTCTTCCTTCTTCCTGAGTTTTGTTTACTGAATTTTGTAAAGTGCCGTTTCCGCGAGGCTTCGGGCGCGCGTTCGTGAGGCGTCATGCAGGCACGGGGCACCTCAACAGCATCACAGCTCTTTATCTGATGAGAACGAAACAATTCCACCCTCTAGAAATAGCCTCAGTGCTTCAGCTCTCAGAGCGTCCTCAGCCCTTGATCATAACTTTAGCCAAGGAATATTGATTTTCCTCTAAAGGAAGTCATCTTCAGTAGTTGGGTGTATGCCTGGGTATTTCAGAACTGGGGTGATGAGCATGGAGTGGCTCAGATGGAGCCTCCTTTTTCTTGTTCAGATGGGGTTTAGTGCTGGCAGGTAATGGCTGACTTGGGTTAATATTTTGGTAGAGTGTGTGACACGAGTTGGTGATGTCTGTCCGCTTCAGATCTGGTCACTTCTTTTAGAACGTGACACAGACAACCCACAGTGCAGTAAGGATTTTTGCTGTTGCAGAGTTTAAATCATGTGAGTGGTCTTCTTGGGCTGTATCATCAAAGGAGGCTAGAGGAGATGTCTATTCCTTACGGGCAGGCCCTGCTCTTGGCTTCTTCAGAGAAGCCAGAAATGTCTCTGTTCATGTAACTTGGCATTAATTAAGAATCAGTAAACTCATTAATTTGAGTAAAAGGCATGAAGGGCAGACCTCAAAGATGATATTAATCCTTTATGAATGTATCCTCTTCCACACCTTCGATAATGACACACTTTCATGTGTGGCCCTGCCCCTGCCTGCGAGCTTCTGTAGAGAGATGTACAGAGGAGATCTCCATCTGTCTTCTCGTAACTGGGGATACTGTTGCAGACCAAATTTGTATCTTTGAAGACTTTTCATGTAGAATCAACTGTGTTTCTTCTGTCGTCTGCTATTGTGATTGATGTGTGCCTCTGTTCCCTTTCATCATCCCGTAGGGTGGACAGTGTGGAGATGGATTGCAAGTCCGCAACCTCACGTGTGTAGTGCATGATGCATCGGTTTCTGCTGCATCCAAACCAGTAGAAAACGCATTATGTGGTGAGCTGCCATCGAAAGAAAGTGTGCTGCAGTTACCCTGCTCTGTGCCTTGCCCAGGTAAAGGCTTTGGAAGGTCACAGTGAATTTTCTGCCTGTGGTAGCTGTCTGAGGTGGACATGCTCCTGTAGCTCTGAGTACTGTCAGCCCTTGTAGTACAAATCCATGCTTCAGCAGATTAGGTAAATGCTCAGTCTGCTGTTTCTAGACCACCTGAGAAAGTCTTCCTTTGTTTTTTGAGAAAATGAGATACCCCATGAAGCAGAAAATCCAAATATTGTGTACTACTGAGAGATGTCCTAGGGATATCTCACTATTAAAGCTGTTGTATGCTTAGGTTATCCTTATCCTTCAAGGCTAATTCTCTTTGAAAACCTGTGATTTCTTGTTTCGATGTGCAGGCGACTGCCACCTGACAGAGTGGTCCGAGTGGAGTTCCTGTGAGCTCACCTGCATCAGTGGCAGGAGCTTTGAGGCAACCGGGCGCCAGTCTCGATCCAGGGCCTTCGTCGTCCAGTCTCCAGAGAACCAGGAGAGCTGCTCCGGCCAGGAGGTGGAAACACGGCCTTGCTCAGGTAGCTCGGCCACAGCGCTGCTTCCTGCCCGTCCAGGATTTGTTCTGGGTTTGTTGCGAGGTGGAGAGTAACTGGTGTTGATGTTGCAGGAGGGAAGTGTTACGACTACCTGTGGCAAACCAGCCTGTGGCGAGACAACGTGCGCACGGTGTGGTGCCAGCGCTCAGATGGAATGAATGTCACAGGTATGTCCCCAAACGGCCTCGCACGCTTGTGAATGAATGTCTCCACACAGGCTTTTCTGCTTCTGCATCTGTTGCTCAGAGGGAGTTGGGCATCCTTCCTTGCTCTTCCAGAATTTCAGTTTGGATTTGTGTATGGGAAAGACAGGTGGCAGCTCACCAGCCTTGCTGCCAGATCAACATCACACATGTATTACACAGGAGTATTTGGGCTAACTGCCCTTACTGTCAGGCTGGTCATGGGAAGAAATGAGTGCACACGTACTAAAGGGCTGCCTGGGCTTGCACAGCCCTCAGTTCAACCTTCCTGTGGCTGTGGAGAGCAGAAGAGAGCATCACACACCTGGTAGAGACCCCATCATCTGTACCTGCTCTTCTTTTCAAAACACAGGAGTCTCAAATCACTCAAACTGTGAGATTCCTGCTGTTGCCATGACCTACAAATTCTGCCTGTGCAAGATGAAAAGGGAAATTCATGGTCAGAACTTTGAAGCTCCGCAAGAGATTGACAAAGGCGGTAGGGCTGCGTATCCATGGGATCTCTTTCAATATGCACAGGGTAAATGAGGAGAGAGTAGAAATGAAAATGCAGATGTTCATGTCTAGTTCTATTTATAATGACTAGTTAGGATAATAACAAAAGTCTTATGTGCAAAGGTTGCCAAGTATTTAAGAACTCATTAATGTGTTTTTATTCCTATAGAAGCTCAGGCTTTCCCAAGTGAGGATGGGCAAGGGCGTTATATGGATTATGTCTTTTTATGTAGATAAGACATTAATGAGGACACAGAAGATCTGCATCTAATTCCCGATTCTGTCCCCAACTTCCTATGTGGCCAGTGGCAAATTGCTTAAATCTGTATATCTCTGTTCTCCATTAACAAGATGGGTATGATAATAATTCCCTGCCTTGTTAAGGCAAATTAATTAATGCGATGCCTACAGATATTATGCTAATGCGCTTAATAGACTAGTATTTAACTATATAAAATAAGCAGGCAAGCACTTCTTACACTGTGGTGATCCGAGACAAAAACATTTTGAAACATGCCCTTGAAGGCACTCAGTATTCTCTTTTCCAGGAGGGTGTCCTCTTCGGACGAAACCTGCTGAAGTCCGGCACTGCAGCCCGGCGTGCAGAAAACCCTTCTCCTACTGCACACAGGTAACTGCTCGCTGCAGAACAGGGCTGGGAAATTACCACTGCGAGATCTAACCAATTAGATTGCATCTTAGATTGCATTCCACGACTTACAAAATAGTTTAGTGTGTCCGTGGTACCACCTCGAGGAAGTTGTGGGAAATTCATCCTGAAAGGAAACCGTGAACCTGCACAAGCAAGTGATGGAGAGTTTATGTGGTGTTGCAAGATTGGATTTGTTTTGTGGAGGGGTTTTGGTTTTAATTTTAAAATTAAACCTCTTGGTTTAATTTTAATTGACTGCTGTTGTACTGTTCTTTAGAAAAGGGACCGTTTAAAACTTCTGTAAAAGAGGAGATAAAGGAGCATCAGTCAGCTGTTCGGATCAAGAATATCAGACCCTCAGACAGACATAGATATAAGACAATTAGCAAAGGAAAACATAATAAAAAAGCCATTTTAAAATGGAAATCCAGAAAATTGATTATCTATTTAGCAAGCCACAGACTTCTGAAAAACCTCTTGAAGAAACTGCTTTGTCTGATCCAGGATAATGGATATTTGGTCATAAGAAAGCTTCATTTTAGATAGCCCTGTGAAATACTGGAGTGGAAATTCGTGGGAAGGGTTTGGGTCTAAAGGGGGATTGTTTCTGGTTTGTCTGTTCTATTGCCCAGCAGGGTCAGTGGGAAAATTGTTACTGACAAGAGGAGTTTGCCATAGATTCCTGTTATTAAGCCTGTTGGGATAAAAATGCTTATATGTTAGACTTCTCTGTAATTACTCACTCCTTTTAAACTAATTCCCCAAATATACTTGGCTTTTTTGAACTGAAATGGGCTTGCAGGCACCAGGTCCTGGCTGGTTTGGTTTGGCGGTGGTGAATTTGTGCGTGTGGGTTATAGCTTGCAGTTTGTTCGTGCTTTCCCTACAGTGTGCACCGTTCTGCGAGAGGGCACTGTTGGGTTTAACGCTGCATTCCCTTTTGTCTCGCAGAGAGGAGTCTGCGGCTGTGAGCGGGGATATACGGAAGTAATGAGATCAAATGGTTTCCTGGATTACTGCGTGAAGGTACCGGGTTTAGAAGATAAGAAAGCTGATGTTAAGACCATTGCCGGAAAAAATAAACCCGTCAACTCCAAAATGCATGACATTTTCAAAGGATGGTCTATTCAACCTTTTAATCCAGGTGAAAAACTTTAATATGGATGGAACAGATTGTCTTTAGAAGGTTTCTGTAGAAGAAGGGTACAAGCTTTGTAGATGATAACATCAGAGATTGTGTCTGGGAGCTGCAGAGCAACCTCCCAGTTTCCAGCTCGTGAGCTGTCTTTCATGCCTTTGTGCCTGTACAGAGGAATCACAATCTCTTATGTTGAGAGATAGCAAAGACAGAATGAAGCAATAATATTTTGCAAAAGTGTACTCATATGTGGTTTGGGGGCATGTTTAGAACTATTATCTGATGATGTTTCTAGGAGTAATATGTTTGGACTAGGAAAGATACTGATCACTAGCACTTCAGAAGTTTCAGAGCAGAAAGTGCTTAAGATTTCATTAAAGAAAACATTGGTTGTTTCTTGCTGTATTTCAGAAATATTTGAAAAGAACAGGGTAGAAAGTGTGGAGTTTAGTCTTAAGTGTTGAAGTTAAAACATTAAAAGCATCCCACAAAGGCAGACAAGCTGCTGTGAGCAAGCAGCTCATCCCAGGTGGATCTTTGACACCCACAGCATAAAATGCTTCCCAGTTGGAACCACAGACTGGATATGCCCAGACTGGTCCATTGTTGTAATAGCTGATTCCCATTTTGACTGTTGTTTTGAAGATGAATTCATTCAAACCAAATTTCCAAAATGCAAATAGGACTTTAAAAATGGGAAGCAAATGTGTGAGGCACATCAGGTTTTACTGAAACGCATCTGTTCTCCTCGTATTATAAAATACTGGCAGTGCAGTTCTTCCCCCTCTTCTAGTACCTGACACTGCATTTGTTTGCATTTAGTTCCTAATGAACACGAGACTTTAGAAAACATGTAGTCAAAGGTTCTGTTAGGGGATTCAGGGAGCCATAATTCTGTCTGATATATGTGATCACACTTTGAATGTTACATTTGCATATTTGATTTGCAGACAGTGGTTAACCTTTGCATTGACAGTCTCTGGGCTCACAGAGCTCAGTCCAAAGCCTTTTTAAGTTGGCTGCTTTTCGATCAAACCCTTCATCCAGTTCACCCACGCAGCTCACCAGCAGTTTGAGTCATAGGTTTGGGGTTAATTGCCTTTTTGTCAACATCCCTGCCCCTCTGTAGGCTGTCTTACTTGGGTGTCATCTCTTTGGCTGGTGCCTTTATGGGGTTAGAAAAAGGGAGGGAGGCGTAGGTGGATGCTGCAGTCCTCTCTTTTTAAATCAGCATTAGAGTCTGCAGCCCTAAAAGCTTCTGGAGGGCTTTACCTCAGTGCAGCACCTGTGAGCCAACTCTCACCCAGGGTCTGCAACAGAAATAGTGCCTGAGGAGCTTTTACAGAACATGGTGTTGCTTAATTTTAGGGCAGAAATGTTACAGAAACAATATATGGGAAAGGAAGAAAGGTGCTCCATGTGTGCTAAGAGTATCACCAACCCCGTGGCATCCTGCAGTTAACTCTTCAGTCTGTCTGTGCTCTTCAGACCCCAGCTCAAGGCTGGTACTCTTCAAATCACTCCCCTTTGTCTAACTTCACGACAAAATGTGTAATTACTCCCCTCAAAGAGGCTCTCAGGCTCACTGATCTGGGGGTTTGCAGTAGTTACTGCTGGCTGAGCTAGGAAACCACTGTTACCTACTGATTCTGCTCTTGATAGCAGGTCTGTGGTGAGAGCTGCTGTATGGATGGCATTTAACACCCTGCAGCACCACAGCCCTTGACGTTGTGGTGGTCAATGAAAGTGTGCCTTCTCCAGCTAATCTGTGGTTTCACTTCCTGTTTACTGTTTGGAACACTAATTTTATTTTGATTTAATGAGGCTGATGCTTTTGTTCTTCTAAACGCTCTACAGGAGTGCACAGAACTGATTTCAAATCAGGCTGTGTTTTTCCTCTCTTAACCACACTCTGAGAGGCCAGAGTTCAGGTACAGAAACTTTTCTTCAACTTGAGAGGCAATTTAAATAGCATTGTTTAAATTGTCAGATGACATGGTCCAGTGCCTTTCTGCTGGGGATGGAGAGCAGAGCTGCCTTCATAGCAGACATGCTGTGATGCCTTTATGGGGCTGTGACAGTCCCTTTGCAGGAATGCTAAATGTTTCTTGGCCATCTCCAGTTGAGAGGGCAACAAATTTCATACCTAGACTTCAGCAAAATAACCCAAACAAACCAAGCCAGGCCTGATGAACAGAGCTCTTCTCACATGGGAGATAGTCTGCAAGTGTTTCCAGGAGCAGAGAAAATCTGAGAGAGATACTCAGCCTTTCCACAAAGTCTGGAAGAAAAATGAGAAAGAATGGGATCTGATTAAATGTGTTTCCCTTTGAAAAAATTTGTCATTCAAACATAAAATGAAAACCAGGCTCAGTGATTGTCCCTCTCACTGACTTGAATTTGAAATGGCCTCTGTCAAACCGTGTCTGTGGGCACAGCACAGGTTCCTGTTCCAGCCTCCAGTGTGTGTTTGCAGCTCTGTTGATGTGAATCAGCTCAGACTGCTGCTGCGTGGAAAAGCACCAAACCTGCTCCCTACAAGGAAAGCTGTCCAGCCAGAACAGAGCAAGGAACAGAAATATTGATCTTTCAAAAATTGCTGTTATTATTAATGCAAAGCTTGCAATTAAGGACCTGTCCAAGTAAAGTGTTCTGAAACAAGGGAATGTTTGAACAGACTCAAGCCCCCATGTGCATGGAGGGGTTCCTGCAGGGGTCCTGGGTCCTTGCAGCCCAATACACAGCCTTACCTTGTCTTAAAGCCAGTTTTGTCTCCTGCTCCTGTGGCCCAACCAGAAAGCTCTTTCCCAGCTTTATCCCTCTTACTGTTACAAAGCCTATTCTTGTTTTTATTCTAAGCTGAATTTATTCCCATTTCTTGCCCAAGTGTTTCCCAGTTCTAAGCAGCTTTTCCACTCGTGCTTGCTAGTGTTTACCCTAGCTGACCCCCAAGTATTTATGGAGAACAATCCCATCCCTGCTCAGCCCTCAGCTAAACACGTCAGGTGTGTCTGTCTGTCTGGGTCAGCTCAGCATTGAACTGCCTCTGCCAGAGCAGCCGCTGGGCTCTGGAAGGAATGTACCCCAATTATCCTGTGCCTCTGCCCCTTTCCATTAAAATTTTGTCCTTAAAATTATGGATTTTTTCAGAAATCTTCTCTGCTATCAAAAATACGGGTTTTATGGATTATTCCCAGCCAGTCCTTGCTGTGTTCCCCATCAACGATGCTACTAATTTCTCTTTAACTGATCTCTTAAAACTTCATGTATTTTAGAATAAAGTTTTTTATTCTCTCCTCTTCTACCTCTGTCCTTTTTCCTCATCTTCCAACAGACGGTAAACTGAAGATATGGGTATATGGAGTATCAGCTGGAGGGTTCTTCATCATCATTTTCCTGATTTTTACATCCTACCTGATGTGGTGAGTATGGCAGGTATTTTGTCTTTAAATAAAAGCTAGTTTGCTTTTATTTAAACAATCCAAAATACTTCACAATGCTGCATTGCAGGCATTTAATGCTCAAGGCTTCAGGAAAGGATGGAGTTTGGGCTACCTAAATGCCTTCATTTGGCCCCTACCTTGGAGCAATTAAAACTCTCCAAACTGTAAATGTTAACAGCCATTATTGTGAAGAAGTTTGGTGGCCGTGCAGGGAAAGAATTATTTTTGGTTATCAATAGGCCCTTATATTTATTCAGACTTCTGCTGGGATTAGAAAGGGATTTTACTGTATTTTTCAAAAAAAGATAAAGTAAAACTGAAGAAAGGCAAGGAGAGTGATTGGAACAAGGAGCTGGCTTCTGCTCAAGGAAGGACTAAATAGAATAGGGACATTCAGTTGAATAATGATGTTTGATGTGGGAATACAATAGAGATCTATGAAATCATGAATGGGGGAGAAAAGGGTGCTAGAAAATTTTTATTTCCCACAATAAAAGAAGTAGGAGGCATCTGATGAAATGGTCGTTTAAAATAAACAAAAGATATTATTTTTCACACAGTGCATTATTACCTTGTGAGCTTGCTGCTGCCAGGGCTGTGCATGCCAGGAAGATAAATGGATTCAGAGATGGCATAAGAGTTCATGGGAGATTGGGTCTCTTGGTGTTAATTGTAGTTTCTTGGCTGTTCGCTACAGCTCAGAAAATCCCGAAATAGGTTTTTGCAGTGAATACATCAGGTGAAGACATGTCCTGTGTCTAAGGCTGCTCTCACCAGCCATTGTTAAGGACAGGGTACCTGGTCTGCACCTTTATTCCAGGGGGTCTCGGGTTTTACTGGGGCTGAGGGCTGTCTGCCCTCCTCCAGCGCAGCCGTCGCACGGGCAGGGGAGCAGAGCCCGGCCTGACAGAGCTCGCGTTGTTCTCCCAGCGTTGAGTATTTGGAAAGGCACTGCCATTGATGCTTCTTGGAGGACAGAAAGGGAGAAGTGGGCAGCATCCAGGTGTCCTGCAATTCCCAAGGATTTGGCCTGAACTTACAAACATTCGTGGTGCAAGCTGGCCCAAGCACTGTCCGATCGAGGCAGGAAACCAGAGGGTCACAGCTGTGGCCTGACAGCATCACTGCCCGCTTTCCTCCAGCATCAGTTTATTCCTTCTCACTCTCTTAGTCATTCTCTCATTCTCTCTCTTGGGTTAAAAGCTCAAATAACAGCTTAGGAGCTGCAGCTCCCTTATTTTCCAAGCCGTGTAGCTCCATTTCTCTGTGGCTTCACAGCGGAGGATACAGAGGATTTTTTAAATAACATTACACACTTCTCCATCACTTGGAGGCTGCTGAGGAAATGCATTTCTCAATAATAATTATTGTTGCTTCAATACCGTGCCAAAGAAAAATGAGAATACCCCACTCCCAGACAGCTCATGTTCCAATTTTTCTGCGAGGTGTTCCTTGTTTTGTCAGCTGTGAGCAGAGACGGGAGACGAATGTGCTTTATTTCCCCTGCAGATGGGGAGCACAGCTGGCTGCCCGTTTCTGGCAGGCTGTGTGTCCATACCACACATGTGAGAGCACACCACAGGGGCCATGTGCTGCCACCCAGTTACAGCATTCGGTAGCCACCATGGAAAGATGAATTTTTTAATTGAAGTTTGGGGGTTGGTGATGTTGCTGAGCTTGTTACAATTTCTAATTTTGTCTTCTGAAATTCTTTTCTTGCAGCAAAAAGACGAAGCAGCATCAAAGCCCTCCACCACAGCAGAAGCCTCTAACCCTGGCCTATGATGGAGACATTGACATGTAACATAAACAAGAAATCCAAATGTAGACATCGACTGCCTTAATTGCTTTCTTTTTTGGAACTCTCCGACTTCTCAGTTTTTTGAGGAATCTCCTGATGTATAATATCCTGGGCAGAACAGAAGTATTGCAAGCTGAAAATTTTGCCACCTCTTTATTAAAAAAAAATGGAGTCAAAAACTTGGATCTTGTGAAACTTTTCTGAAGAGACCAGAAACTACATCTCTTCCTGCTGAACAATAGGAATAACAAAAAAAAAGAGAGAATCTACAGACATCAAAAGGAATTAGTTTAAAAAAAAAGGCATGACAATCCCAAGGAAATTGTGACATTTACTGTAAATGACAAGTTTGACACAGCATCATTATGCACTATATTAGTGCAGGGTTCTTTATTCTTCACATACTTCAACAATGAGTTTTCTAGTGTTTACATTTCGTTCAAAGACTTTAAAACCAGATCATGTATTTTGAGAAATGCAAGGAAGAATGAGTTGAAGTGTCTGAAGTTACCAGGTTTTTTAAAGTTTCTTCCTTCTTATCCTGTTTTCTAGTCTGGAATATGATTTTGCTTCATTTCCACCTACAGGACAGAATAAGGATTGTTACGAAAAAGCATAGGTGGTTTCTTAACCAAGATTATTTTTTAAAGAGCTGAGTAGATAGGCGTTTTGATGAATGGCTAGAGGATTTGATTGTTTAAAAAGGATTTTAAATTAAATTAAACCATGTAGATACATTATGGCCAGTTTAAATTGTTATTCAGTTTAATTAAAACAAACTCTGCTTTTGTATTTAAATTTTCTTATCTGAAATATTTATAAATTCCTTTTTTTGAATTTAATTACCTGACCTCATTTAATACGCATCAAACACAAATGCAGTTTGTAGAAGGTCTTGCTTTTTTAAATGTTTCAGAACCACTGAGAAGTTACATGTCATAAAATTCTGGGAACATTTGAAGAGGGTAAGTGTTTATAATAGTGTGTGTTGCAAGTAAGAAAGTGCCATCTTGTGGTATTGACTTGTATTTATAAGCAAATAAAATGCTAAAGAGAGTGAGAAAATTGCTTCTGGTATGTTGAATTAAATGTGTGTAAACAACTTGTGTTATTAGTCATTTACTGGGTCTGAGATTGGCCTTGGATTTCAAACTCTCTGACATTATTTTGTGCTGCAGTGATTAGTGAGAGAAAGAGTACAGACAAGTACAAGTCGAGAGGATAATTGCAGGCCTGGAGAATGCTCGGTCTTCTTTTTAACTCAATGCTGCTGCTTATTGCAACAATCAGAAGAGAAAAAGAAGAATTGTTACCAGCCCAGGACCTGTGTGGTCCTTCCCAGTCCGCAGCTTCCTGGATCATCACAACAGATGGGTATGGCTGGGGCAGAAGGCATTGCTCCTCTTGTCGTGTTGCTATTCACAGCTTTGTAAAGTGGTTTGAATGTTAGGGTTTTATTGAAAAAACGATGGAATTGTAGATAGGTTTCCTTCCCTAGGTCGGGATCCCACCCACCCAGCATTGCTCCTGCAGCATCGAATGGAGATGGTATTGTGCCACTAAGGCAGGGCCAGGAATGTGCTCTTCTCTTCCCTCGTTACAAAGAAAGGCTGATGGAATTGTGAGGGGAAATTGTCTCACATGTTTCTGTCCCTGAAGATGTTCTGCTGGACCTGGTTTCCACCTTAGAGCTATAACTGTTTCTGGAATATAAAGCAGGATCTGGTGTTTCCCAGTAACATTGGGGTCCTAAATCTTTTTTTAACAGTGCCCTGTAGTGAACCATTGAGTAACATCTACAGAGGAAGAATTACAAGGATCTGGTGCCATTAGGAACGACACTGACAGATGTTAATATATTTTGTCTGTGGGATACCATGTCAGCAGAGTGATTCTCTGAATAATGAAGGAATAAACTCAATTAAGCATGCTGTTCAGCAAGGCATTGGAGTGGGGAAATCGGTGTAATAATAGCAAAAATGACAGCTGCAACATGTGGTCATTGCCCTCAGCATCAGGGTAAATTAAAATCCAAACTATGATGAAGAGAAGGCTCTGGGGAGACCTCAGAGCACCTGCCAGTACCTAAAGGGAGTACCAGGAGAGCTGGAGAGGGACTTTGGACAGAGGCACGGAGTGACAGGACGAGGGAGAATGGCTTCAAACGGAGGGCAGGTTTAGATGAGATATCAGGAAGAAAGTCTTCCCTGTGAGGGTGGTGAGGACCTGGCACAGGTTGTCCAGAGAAGCTGTGGCTGCCTGGGAAGTGTTCAAGGCCAGGCCAGATGGGGTTTGGAGCAACCTGGCCTAGTGGAAGGTGTCCCTGCCCACAGCAGGGGGGCAGACCTTTAGGTTCCCTTGTGCCCCAGACTGTTCTGTGACTCAGTGATTCTGTGTCCAGTGCGGGAGATGTCATATCCTGGGGTAGGTGAAGAGCTCCAGGTGCAACACTGCAGAGTGTGTTCATATTGAGGAGATGGAGCTGGGGGTGTGGTTCCATTTGGTGCCCTTCTCCCACTCTGTGTCCCCACTTGTGCACCTTCTGGCCAGGAGGGACTGGCCACGGTCCCCGCTGGGGCTGGGCGCTGCTTGCGGAGCTGCGGGCATGGGGGTGGTGGATGGAGGCGAGAGACAACATCTGCTGCAGAGCTGTTGCAGTTCAGTGGTGCCCTTTAGGGAGTTGTTCAGAAATGCCCAGGCAATGAATGCACCTGTTTGACTTGATAAAATAAAATAAAATAAAACATCAGGGAAAGCTCGTGGGGCTCTGTTGGAGGCAGCGGCTGCTGGCTGTGCGCTGTCTGCTGGTGTGTGGGGGAATCCGTGTCTGCTCCTCGTCCAGCTTGGACAGCATGGTGATTCAAATGTCACGAGGTAATTGCATGTATTTGATAATTTGGGATTGAATTAAGCGGTGAAATTGAACCAGTGGCCCTGCAGGGTCCATGAGGCTGAGAATGCAGCATAGTGCAAAACCAGGAATCGGTCACTTAGACAGATGCCAAGGTTATTGCTCTTTGTAAGAGCCCTGGATATCCTGCTGGGAGGGATTCCCAGCCTCCTGTGGGAGCGCTGGAGTCAGTTCCTGCCTTTCATTGTCCAAACTGAGTCATGACATGGAGAAGGGATTACTCCCAATTCTTGCCTATTTGGGATTTCTAAACTTTTTGCTGAAGTAGCTGAGGCTGGTGCTGTCCCCTGCTGAAGATGGGAGAGAGGTCGTGGTTCCTCAGGAAGGTAATTCCTCTACTCCCAGCTCAGGCATCCCATCAGCACACGTATATGTTGTGTGATTGTGAGTGAAAGCATCTGTGGGTGAAGAATTTGTTCCTGATATTCTAATCTAAATTTATGTTCTTCAAAGCCATTCTCCCTTGGCTATCACTCCATGCCCCTGTCCAGAGTCGCTCTCCAGCTCCCTTGGAGCCCCTTTAAACACTGGAAGGGCCTCTAAGGTCTCCCTGGAGCCTTCTCCAGCATGAACAACTCCAACTCTTTCAGCTTTTCTCCATAGCAGAGGTGCTTCAGCCCTCTGATTTTATTTTTTCTAAATGTATAATGTAATTTGCACTTGTGAGTGGAAGGAGAAAAGTATTTTAAACATAATTTTAAGGCTTGTTTTCAATTGGGAGGTCATAATGTGGAAAAAAATTACCTCACTCGGCACCTTTTGAAAGATGGATCAGGCTACCTGATGTATTAACGTGCCTCAGGACAGATTATGGTTCTGTCTGGTTTAAAATGTAATTTAAATGAATGAACTTCCACATCCTGCAGCTGTGACACGCACCTGTTCTGTACAGGAGCTTGATTTATATCACGTTTGTGAGGATCTATCTGAGCCCAGGCTGTTACGTGCCGTCCATATGGATGTGCTCCTTGATTCCCAGAGCCACGACCTGGCAGGTGACTCTGTTACTGTCACTTAGCTGCTGACATGACTTGTGCCACCAGCCATGCCATTAAGCTATTGAGATGTCACACGAGCTGATCCCTAGTGCCTGTGACGGGCTGTGCCTCCTGCTTCTGTCAGACGTGGAAGATTAAGGAAGTCCCAGGTAATTCCTCCTGGCCTTTCCTGCCAGCACCACCCGCTGCAGCTGCACGGATGGGGTGGGACGTGTCAGGGAGTTGTTACTGCTTGAGAACATTGTACAGCTGTGAGGTTGCCTTAGAGAAATCTGTTTGACCCATTGGGATAACCGGGACTAGAAATGTGAGTGTGAAAAACCGGGGGCATTTGCATGAACTGGAGAAATGGAGCCGCGCACAGTCGTTCCTTGTTCTTGCCTGGTAGAAATGAAAGATGTGTCTTGCTGTGAGATCTGATAGCAAGGGACTCCACTGTGCCTTGGAACAGGTTATTACTTAGCCACGCTTTGTGATCTAGTTATATTTACATTTGGGGAGAGAAGAGTAGATTTGAATGAATAGTTATAACAGTAATCACGGCGACAGGAAGCTTTCCGCCTGAATTTTTTATGTGTGCCCTTTCATCCTACAATCTAATAGAGTTTATTCATATTTTTAAATGTAAGCCAGTGGTAAAATGGTCACATATGAAATGTCTGAGAAAATAACCTAAACCCCCATATTTGCAGACATTGGTAATTATGCTCATTTACTTTGATTGCATGTTTTGTTACAATCATGATGGCTGTAGGCATATACATGGGTTAATGCAATTTATGGGATTTATCCTGTCTGTGAAGAGATGTTTTGATGTAATGAAAAATCAGATTCGGTTTCCTCCAATAAGGAAAAGTGTTACTATTCTTCTCTGCTTCATGAAAGTTCACCTGCATGTTATGGATGTTGGGGTTGTCACATGCCAACATGACATTTGGGAAAAACTCCTCAGACATAATCTTTCGACAGCACATGGGTGAAGTGGGGCATCCAGCATTCATTTTGCAGATGAGGAAAATGGCACTTGTAATTTCATATTTTTTGGGTCCAATCTGGCTCCGTGTGAGCAGTAGCTTTTCTAGCAGAAGTGTCTGAGCAGAGGAGTGCAGCCCAGAAATGGTGTTTCCAGGGTGCTGCCATTGCCCAGTGGTCACCACACTGTGCAGCAGCACGATTGGGCCAAGGAATGATGTGACATTTCCTCTCTTCTTTGCAAATAACCTTTGGTAACTGTTCTGGAGCTCAGGTTTAGCAGGAATTCACATACAGTTAATGCTGCTTCTCTGTCACTGTTGTAGCATCAGACAAACCCATAACTGAGGTGGCAAAGGAGGGATGTATCTGATCTAAAGTAAACGATTCTTACTGACTTCATTTAGAGATGATCAGACCATTCATAGGTTGTTATCTGCTGCTTCCTTAGAGTTTTCCACCTTCACTGAGCTTTGTGAATATGAGTGCATTGATCCTGAAGCACCTCATGTGGCAAATTAAGTGATTTAATTACACGATTTGCGTTCGCTTTCTACGTTACAAGTCAATTTAGCTCAGTGACTGGATTAGAGATGAACATCCCAGCAATTGACAGGTCAGACCAGTGAAAGATGCAAATGTTCCCTGAGAAATATGGTCTGTGGCTGCTCCTCTGTAATGGAAGGGTTGAGCTTCTTGGCTTGTGTGCCCTGGGTAGACTAAGTATATCCAAATTTATCTAAGTGAAGTACTTGGGGTGTACCTGAGGATGGAAATCCAGGATTGTTTCATTGATGGGATGCAACAGAGATTCGATTTATGGTCATCCGTGCTTTGAGAGAAGCATTTGTGTCAGTCAGCATCTGTGTTTTTCCTGTTTGTAGTGGATGTTTTAAATCTTTCCTCTGATGAAACAGAAGCCTTGTTGTGCAAGCAGTTGAAAGTAGGACTTTGGAGAAGGCGTTCCGCTGTGACAGAGAGCTTTTCTTCCAACATACACAACACAGAACTTGTGGGTGTTGGAGCACAGCTGAAGCACCTGTGAAGTGTTTGTTTTGAGAGACGTGAGAAGGACATTTGCTGAAACCTTGACTCTGTGTATGAGCCATCCCTCCCAGTGACAAACATGCTGAGGGACTGCCAGGGAGAGTCACAGCAGAGCCAGGTCATACCAGAGCAATGTACAGCAATCTCTTGTTTTCTCTAGCAGCCCCACACCACCTTTTTGACTGGGTAAACCACTTCATCTCCCAGTGTCTGACAGTCGTGGAGCAGAGAAAATGGGCTTTTATAACGCAGTCCAGTCCTAGCTCTGGTTTCTATTGCGAGGGGCTGTGGCTGATGGGCTCAGCAGAGGAGCAGCAGACACATACATCTCTATAAGCTGTGCCCCGTGCCTGACAGCCGCGCTCTGCGGTGACAGCAGTGACATTCAGGCAGGTTTCTCATTGCTGGGAAGCATCGGGAGATTGCTGCTTCTCCAGTAGAGATGCGCTGAAAATATCACTTCATATACTGAATTCAAGCAGCTGATGGAGCCTGTTGAAGACAGAATTGAGATGAAAAGCTGTAATGCAGATGTGTCACATCACGCTTGTGTTGTCACTCCGTTTCTTTTTACGAGATGGCAGATCCACAGCAATTAATTTTAAATGCAGTCTCCATTGCTGCAGAGTGGTAACTTGAAATATTTACTACTTTATTTGCTTCATGCCAAGTGAGATTTCACTCAATTTGTCATTAGAAACACTGTTCTCTTCTGAGGAGAGCGTATATTTACATAACTGCTCTCCAGTAATTCTGTGTTTTCTGCAGGAGTAGATTATGTGCACAAAAATCTGCTGATGAGCCTGTGGGACTGAAGACAGATGTTGGGCAAAGAACAGATCTGTTGATTGCCCTCAGCGGGCTGTAGAAAGGCCAAAGAGATCAAATTCCCCCTTCTTTTGTCACTCCTCTGCATGCAACATGAATCATCATTGACCAAGAAAGCCTCTAAAACCAACAAAACCCCTACCTCTTCAATATTGCAAAGTTGTGCAGTATTTTTGATGTACCAGCAGAGCATGATTTAGAAATGAAGAGCTGCCATCTGCAATGATTTTGCTAGATCTCTTCTAAAGTCTCTGAAAAGCAAAAACCAGACAACTGCCTGTCTCACCTAATCATGGGAACCTAGGAAGTGGATTTTGGGGGAGGGAGGGTGGTGGAAGCCAAATACTGTGAAATTTGACATGAAATTAGAGTGTTGCAGCCCAGAGCACGGGGAATGCAGTGCTGGCTGTAGGACCAGCTCTCTCCTAAGTCTCAGCTGCACCATGTGGGAATGACTTGAAACTCGTTTGTCCTGTTGTTTTACAGAGAAAAATGTGTTAATTTATCAAGTCTGTAGAAATGAAAAATACAGCCAGGAGGCTCAGGGGAGTCCTTCTCACTTCTACAACTGCCTGACGGGAGGTTGGAGCCAGGTGAGGACCAGGCTCTCAGAGTAGCAAGTGACAAGAGGAAACAGCCTCAGTGTGCACCAGGAGAGGTTTAGGTTGGATGTCAGGGGAAATCTCTTCACCAAAAGGATGGTCAAGCATAGGAACAGTCTGCCCAGGGCAGTGCTTTAGTCCCATCCCTGGAGGTATCTAAATGCCATGTCGATGTGGCACTTGGGGACATGATTTACTGGAGAACTTGGCAGTGCTGGAGGAGGTTGGAGTTGATGATCTTAAAGGACTTTTCCAATCTGTTCTATTCTGTCACTGGTCCTCTTCTCCCTTAAACTTCTGCTGTTCAAGGCACGAGCTTCTTCTTAACCTGGAATCAGTCTGGCTTTATTTCACGGGTGCAACAGTTCCATGGGTGTGACTGTTTGGGTACTGCCTTCAGGGCTGTGTTAAAACCTAATTTAAACAGGAAATAAAAATCTGTTGTGTTTGAAGATATGCCCTGCTGCCAGCCATGAGCCAGGTACAGCAGTGATGCTGGGCCAGCGCTGGGAGCTTTGGGAAAGAAATCCCTATTAAGATGCTGTCAGTGCCTGGATCTGTGGCTTGGTGCAGTCAAGCATGTTCTGCGTTTCACATTTTTGTTTAATATTAGGCACTGTCTGCTGCGTGCTTTGTTTCTATTAATTATCTTTCATTTTCTTATCAGCTTTGCTTACCTTTTTTTTTATGTAAAACTTTGGATCAGCTTTATAAGGAAAAAAAAAATTAAAGTGGAGCTTTTCTCCCTTGCTGACACTGAAACAATGAATATGGATCAGAATTTTCATTTCCTTTTTTTTTACCACATCCATTTGCTTGATGGAGCGAGCTTACCAACCGAGTTTTACTTTGATAAACCTAATAAGGAAAAAGCACTTTCCACCTCCATATTATTTTATGCCTTGTTTGTGACTTCAGCATCCTTTATACAGGTTTAAAGACAATTTATTCTTTATTGCCCTTGAGTCATTTTGGGAGAGCATTTGTGTTTTTCCCGACATAAAAATGTCCCCTTGTAACATGATGAATATTAAATAGGTGCTTGAATGAGAATGGATTGGCATGCTCTGACCTGACAGCTCCATTTATTGCAGCGTGATAGGGAGAGCTGAAGTGTCGGCGTTGTTTGGCCGTGGATGTGGGGCCACGCACCCAAATTACTTCACCAAATGACCAATTTCACGATAGCGATGATGTGAAGTCCCTTCTGTCCTGCTTTCCTAAGGAGTCATTTGCTGCCCAGCTGAAAAGCAGACCTTGGCTGCAAAAATACACAGCTGATTTCAGCTCCTCCACTGCCGCCGTGTAGAGCGAGGCTGGACCAGGGTGGCTCTGCCAGCAGGAGTGAGGGGAAACATCTGGGTTCTCTTGTGAAGGTGATGTGTGGCTTGTAGTGAGACCCTCACTGTGTCAGCAGCTCCCCACATCACTCATTTCTCCATGTGATGGGCCCAGGGATGAGCATCAGCTTGGGAGCAGAAAATACCCTGGGGAGATTGAGAGGCCAAGGCAGGGAAGGGGGGAATCTGCAGATGAGCAGAGGAGGAACTGGTGGGTCCTTGCAGAGCTGTGCTGGGCCCCTCAGCCCCTTCCTGGGCAATCCCTTGAGGGTGGGCTGCGAGTGCTGTCAGGATGAGACGGATGCAGGCAGGGCTGGAGCCACCGGCCCTGGCTGTCCCCTCTGCAGGACAGGGACAGCTCAGCTGCCGTGGCTCACGTGTCCCCCTGCGAATCACCTCTTGAGACAGAAAAATGCCTGGCTGTGATAATTCCTCCTGCTACCAAGACAACAAACTGACACCCTCCTACTATAAAGAAGAATTATGGAGGGGTGAAATCCTTTCTCATTCCTGTAGTCCAAGGACAAGGAATGTCCAAGGAATGTGAGGTTTAGATTAGATATTAGGAAAAATGTCTTCAATGAAAGAGTGGTCGAGCACTGGAACAGGCTGTGCAAGGAAGTGGTGGAGTCACCATCTGGAAGTGTTCATAAGGCATGTAGATGTGGCACTTGAGTTTATGGTTCAGTGGTGAACATGGTGGGGCAGGCTTAGCAGCTGGATTCGATGATCTTGGAGCTCTTTTCCAAGCTCAGTGATTCTGTGATTATTCTGTGACAGTCCTGGAAGCATTGCCTCCCCTTCCCTGTCATGTGTTCAATCACTCCTCATGCGCAGAGCTGTTGCTGAGATGTGAACTTTCCCGTTCCTGGTGGACACATCCAGCTGCTCTCCAAGCAGAGGGTGAAGCAGAGAAACCCTGCTTGCACACACAGGGCAGCACTTCATGTTAGTGCTGTCTGGATCTGTCTGGAGCAGCCTTTCTGTGCTGCAGCCCGTTATGAGGGCGATGGGGTGGTTTGTGTGGCTGGATTTATCATTCTTTTCTCTCTAGGTTTTTCTCTGAACACTGCATTCCATGAATTCATGTTGCTTTTGCTTCTGTTCCATGTGGGAACTGGTGGAAGGCTGGCTGTGCTAACAGGGTGCAACACAAGTGCCCTTGCTGAGTCAAGCATGCTCACATTGTGAAAACTGCTTTTCCATGTGGGAAGTATTCATTTTTAAGGAATGGAATAATGGCTATATCTGCACTACCTACAAATACAAGGGGGATGACCAGGTTAATTATTGCTTGCCCTAGCAAAAATGGCTGTGTAATGGCACAGAAAAAATAGGATAAATCTGCCCAAGATTATTTTAACCAACACATTCTCTCAGCTGAAATTAAAAACTGTCACATAGAAAAGATCCTTGGCCACCCACAGTAGCAAGTGTGACTGCCCTAACCACAGTGTCCTAATCTGCTCATCCCTATGCTTGTGCCTGGCTACTTCCTCACTCACCTGGCAGTTCTGCATTCCATTTCATGGGAATGAGAGAATTGGCAGCTCTCTTACTGTTCCCCATTAATAAATAATTAAATTCTGTAAAAGTATTAAGCAATAATAGATCTGACAGAGCTAATGTATTAAGATCTCAAGGATTATTGGCCAAAATAGTGCCTATTTCACAGAATCACAGAATCACAGAATCACAGAATCACAGAATGGTTTGTGTTGGAAGAGACCTTAACGATCATCCAGTTCCAACCCCCCTGCCGTGAGGATTTAGTGTTAAGAATTTAAACCCAGTATGAATGCAGCAAAGCAAATGAAGATTCATGGTGATCCCCTGCGCCAGTCAAGACTACAAGAAAAAGCAGTGGGGAAATATCCACGCTCAATAGAGACACATCCTATTCCAATTTGTCAGGGCTGTTAAAGGTAAGAGCAGCTTTGCTTTGCCTCGAGGCCAGGCTGGACGTCACACAGGGCCTGCGTGCCTGAGCTTGTTTGTGTGCCCTGATGAATGGCTCAGTTGTTTGTTTTTTTTTTTTTAATTGACTTCCCACATCTTCCAGAGACCGTTGAAGAAGTCAAGCCCTGTCACCATGGAATGTCTCATCATTACACGGCTACGGGATGAGGTGGGTGAGAGCAGCCTCCTGGGGCTCACAAGCACAGAGGTGATCACAAAGCAGGCCGTGGAGACAGGACACTGTGGGGTCACCCCAAGCGGCTGTGGAGGAGCCCCAGTCCCTCGAGGAGCTGTACTGAGAGCAGCACAAAGGGGTGTGCTCAGGAGCAGGCAGGGAAGCCAGCCCTGCTATGACCAGCAGCACCAGAACGATGGCAGAGTCTGCACCTCTTGTAGTGCTGTTGGGTTTTAACACCCTTTCCAACCTTCTATTTCTTTCTAAAGCATCAGTCAGTCCTGATGCATGCCAAGACCAGCCACAGCTGCTGCTGGTGGGTGCTGGCTGCCTTATCCTGGCATCGTCACGAATGTGGGATCTACCCTGACATTAAAATGCATTTCCTCTCTTAACTCTGACTTTTTGGTGCACACTAAGATATGACAAAGCCTAAAACACAGCATGAACTGCAGTCAGGTCTGAACAGCTTATCACAGAGCTACAGGATAGCAGTAAAGCTGGTCCCTCCTCTATTTTGACACCCATGAGGGCTTGTAAAGGTGTTTTGTCCCCTTGCCGCGATGGCAATAAGACTTTAACTGAGCAAATTGGTTGTGAGGTACTGGAGTTTGTACCTTGTTTGCTTCCGCCTTTCCTGCTGTTTCCATCCTGGCTCTGGGCAGGTACAAATAATGAATTAACTGCTGGATAAGCCCCATGCTCCCCTGAGCAATTATTCTGGCTTCTGCCAGAGCAGGCTCAATTTGTCCTGCAATAAGTACAATTTTCTGAGAAGTTAGTTCTGGTTCAGGCGCTAATCATCCACATCTGTGCAGCTCAGGTATTTCTGGGGGGGAGGAGCCAGTTGTGAGTCAAGCTGCCAGACTGGCACATCTTCAGAGTGTCGTGGTGCTTTTGGGGATGCAAATGCCCTCCCAGGTGTGTGTGGCATTAACTCAATTAGCGGAGGGAGGAACAGTATAAAATATGCGATGATCTTGAGCACTTGGTCACCGCGTTCGCAACGCTTGCTTCCCCACCTCGGGGACATCAGCACTGGTGATCCAACATGAATTTAAATCTCAAATATGTCAAATTCATTTGCAGAAGGTGCTGGAGGCTGGGCTTGGAGGTGCTGGTTAGAAAGGTGATTTCCTACATCTGCTAATTAGTTCTGGGCAAAAAGTATCATTAGACAGAAAGCAAATCATGGCAAAGAGTGTATTTGAGCCGCAGTGGGCACATGGTGGACAGGCACCTGTAAGCACACCTAAACACCAGCTGGAAGAGAAAATCGTGGTGGTGACTGGGAGAGCCCAGTCCGGACCATGCTGGCCTGCTCAAGGCTTTTCTCACTGTGTTTTAGCTTCAGGATGCTCAAACACAGTGTAAAATGGGACAGGGTTGGACACAAGCTCCTAATTTTGCTGTTTATCAGGTTTATGGAGCAGGATTATGTACAACAGCGTGCAGGCTTTGCCCATTTTTCCAGGAGCCCTGGGCCTGGTGAAGGACAGCTGGGGATGGGTGCTAAGGCAGGTTTGGCTGCTGGTCTGAGGAGCTGCCTGAACGAACAGGCTGCTCACCTGCTGAGTCCTCAATCAACACCTGCACATCAGAGACAAAGTGGGCCCTGACTGCTAACAGCCTTTTGGGGGAAAAGAGGAGAAAACGGCTGTTTGGTATCTTCCCTCAGAGATCCAGTTATTGATTGCACAGCAGCAGGAAGAGCTCCTCAGGGCCTGCCCTGGACAGGGATCCACAGCATGTGTAATAATCCCACTGTTTTCATGCCCTGGACTGGGTAAGAAACTTGGCAAATTGCCTCTTTGCTGGCTCTGGTGAGGTCTGTGAGAGCCTCTGCACCAGTTCTATCATTGTAATCAGCTTCCTTCTCTGCATAATGTTTTGATGAGTCGAAATTGCCTGGTGTGTTAAAACAAATGATCTCTGCACACGGTGATAACTATCTGCATAATTGGTGTTAATCACTGCTGAATCCTCTGTGAATCTCTGTAATACAACCCCTGTGCTGTCTGTACACACCGATGGCTTGGGTGCACATACCCTGTACAGAATGATGTTCCCAGTGTCCAAAAAGCAAAGTCAAATACTGAAAGGCTTTGAAAGTGAGATTTTAAGGTCTCGTGACCAATATTTAAATAGATGCAAAATCACAGCCAGTGTTATATCCTGTTTACTCACTTTGAATATATTATTAAGTGTTTATTGGTACCAAAAGAGCATAATTAAATAACATGTCAACTGCAGATCAACACTATATTGATGAGGGCTTGTGGCACAGGAGATGTGTGAATTTTATTAACGTTGTCATTTCCAGTCCCCAGCATCATAAAGGACTTGGACATTTCCTATTACAGTTGCAGATCTACCTTAACATTGATAAAGCAATCATAGTGGGGGAAATTAGATATAAACTGAAAAATAATTAAAGGCCTGGTGACAACTTGATAACACTGAATAATTGAAGCGTTGGTAACAAATCCTGAATTCTAATTTTCTCCCAGTAGCTGATGCTGGTAATCAAGACCAAAAGTATCTTTAGGAAAGCTCACTTGCATATGTACCGTGTAAGGAGGGTAAGGAAAAGAGATGAAAACCTTAGGTCTGGGTTAGGTTTGCTAACAGAATCCCACTAAATCCTGCAGATGGGAATGTGCCAGATCTGACTGAGCCTCTTCCCTCTGGCACACTTAGAAAAGCATAAAACTGCAGAAGATACCTCCAGGAGGCCTGAAATGTTGTATATGTTTAGGATACACACCCTGGGGAATATGTGATTGCAAGCAATCGGGGACATTCACTTAGAGGGAAACGGCCATTCCAGGGAGGCAAACGAGAGATCTGCAGCACGGACTGCAGGGGCTGGGCAAGGATGAGCCTGATGGCACGAGCCACAGAGTGTGGCTCAGTCCAGAGAGGTCCAGCTTGCACCAGAGGTGCTTCATTTGCTTTTGTTTCCTGCGATTTTTGAAGCAGTTGTGGTCTTGACACATTGAGGTTATTGAAATGCTCGGTGCTGGTCCTTTGTGACTCCTCATACCTGCCTGGTGCTGTGGGTCATCCCCCAGCTCAGCAATCAGACCCTGTCAGGGGTAAATGGTTAAAATCTGGCTTGGGGGAAAGGAAATGAGGTTCTGTAGCCACATGAGAGAGCAAGGACAGATGGGGGAGCTGGGGCCATCACGACGTGTCATCACCTCAGCGGCTGTGAAGGACTTTTGTGCAATAAAAATTACAGTTGCTGTAATGATGACTTAAATAGCATCCTTGTTTGAAAAGATATTAAGTACCTTAATGTTGCCCAGGGTTTGTGCTGCCCACTTTTACCTGTGCAGGCAGCTGGAGTGGCCTCCAAGAGGTGCTGGGGCTGATCCTGCACCCTTCTATCTCCAAGGTCACCCCACGACAGTGACAGGGAGCCTGCAGGGATGGCTCTGCTCTGTGCTGCAGATGTGGTGTCCACCCCAGCTGGATCTGTGCAGATTGCAGGACAGGGGGAGAAGCCCAGCAGAAACTGATCATAGCTGGAGGGAATGGCAGGGGAGCAAACAGTGCTGAGAGGATCCTTTTATTTTTGTTGGTATTCAGGTAAACATGAATAAACTGCTGAGGTGTGTTATAACAGCACACAGCTTAGAAACTGGACAACATTCAGCACTTTGCAAGGTGACAGAAGGTTGCTTGTGCTTGATGCTTGCAGTGAAATAACCCCATTTTTTTCTTGAATATCCTGTATGTCTAGCCACATGAACATTGACAATTTTAAAATTACCTCTTTGCTCCCTATGCTGAAACTAGTCATTACTGTACTTTTTTTTTTGTCTGATAAAACCATATGATAATATTTTGACATAATTTAAAAGCCATATTTAAATAAAGCCATTGGAGGCTGTAAGTCACCATCCCTGGAGGCATTTAAAAAGATATGGTGCTCGGGATTTAATGGTGGGCTTGGCAGTGCTGGGTTAGCAGTTGGACTCGATGATCTTAAAGGGTTTTTTCAACTAAAACAATTCAACGATAATACGACTCCAAAGGGCTGAAAAGCCAAGCATCTCCCTTTTTGCTGTTGGCTGTGTGTGACTCGGAGGCAGCACAGAGCCTTGTGCCCTCCCACGGCAGCGCTCCTTCCCCTGCGTGTCCTGTCCTGGCATTTGTCTGTGCTTGTTTGTTGACCAGCTCATCAAACTGGATTTGGCAGTGTACGGGAGTGGGGATCATTTACAGCATGGTGAAGAGCATTTTGGCTCTGGTTGCACATTTCAGACTGGAGGCAAGTGCCTTATCTCCTCTGTTATCTCATCCACTTCTGATCCCATGTCAGTTATCTTCACATCCTTTGTATCCACCTGACCCCTCATTCGGAAGCTCTCTGAACCAGATATTGGATTTGCTATTCAGTGTTCATTTGGCTCTCCAGCAGAAATCAAACTGTCATTAATAAACAGGAAGGGTTTCTGTAGGACTGCGGCACTAAAGGATGCCTGGGGAGAGACAGCACACCCAACACCCGCCTGCCCCCCCAAAAACCAGGAGATTTTGGGATGAAATGAGGCACGGACTTTGCTCCAAGGGACTGATATTCTCCGTGAGCGAAAACAAGAGCTTTTGGGAGACAGGGAGGAAAAGGAAAAAGACTTTGATGAGGTCCTGCAATACAGACCAGTAGCTACTCTGCTGCATGACATCCCATCTTCTCCAGCAGACCTATGCCCACATTTAATGAGTTTGCTAAATATTCCTGTAATTTAAGCAGTCTCTCCTAAGAACTGCTGCTGGAGCAGATGGGACAGGGGATGCAGGAGGCACCTGAGGCCACGCTCTCACTGGGGTGACAATGTGCCAGCTCTGGGCACCCTGCAGATAGTGTCAGTGTTCTGTGGCAGGACAGGACCCTGCTGGCACTCCCTGCTGCATTTTGGGGATATCCACAATGCCAAGGGGAGCTTGGCTCCGGGAGAACCAGCAGCAACTGGAGGAAGAGGGGGGACACATCCTGCACATCACCCACTTCAGGCACGTGGCCCTCGCCAGGGTGCAAAGCCAAGGGCAGGATAGAGGTGCGTTTTTCAGACAGGGTTTTCCCAGGGTTTGGCTTTGCTGGCTCTGTAAGGGCTGAGCAGCACAAGAGCAGATTGTAGAGGGACACAGGGCCCTGTAACTCTATCAGCTTTGATCAATTTTTCAGTCGAGCTGGGAATACACCAGAGAGCGTGTCAGCACGCTTTATGGAGGGCTGCAAGTGCCTACCGTGGCTAATCCATAAAGCTCAAATGGGTTCCTGGAAAACAGACATTTTGTTGTCACCATGAGGAGACTACTAAGCAGTGAGGAAAAGACACAGAAGAGGAATAGACGGACTCTGCAGTGCCTGCTGGAGCCGCTGGGAATGCCCTGGCAGGGCTGGTGGGCAGCACCTGGCGGGATCCAGGCCTGTGGTGTCCCCAGCCACAGAGCGCAGGGACACGGCCCCTGCTGCCGTCCCAGAGCTGCTTCAGCCCTCGCCCTGCAACCTCCTCACCCTCTCGCCCAGGAAAAGCAACTGCCCTTCTGTTCATGCTTAATGAAGTAGAACAATCTGGTTTTAGCAATTAGTGGAGATGCAATTGTAAACATCAAACAGGCCCCAGTGCCTCTGTTCTCCCAATCCTTAAAAACATGGATAGCCATGAACTGGCAGCATTAGCTCCATATTTCAAGCATATGGAGTAGGAAAGACATTTATTTTTATAATATTTTAATTCTTCTCCCACTTTTCTGAATTAATCATTATGATATAAGATTAATTTGCTTTCAGGGTATTTACCAGAGCCTTTTTTCTCAGACTCCTGAAGACACCCTGACACCCACTCTTCCTCCCTGCCAACCACTGAAAGCATTCATGAAATTACTCTGAAATTAATCAATTTCTGAATTTCTTTCAAAGCATTTTCTGTGTTTTGAAGCCTGGAGTGCATTTTTGGTACCTTAGCATACTCCCAAAGCTGGAATTTTGCTGTTAAATATTTACTAGAAGAGTTTTTTTTCACATTTCACCTGACTTCAGGAGCTGGGAATTGGTATAAGCACCAAATATCCTGACACTTGAGATAAAATAGTAAGAGTGGGTGCTCAGTGCAGAAGGCCAAGGTTGCTGAAGGTCAGAGCTGACAATTACGGTAGAACTGGAGCCCTGCTCACTCCTGTAGCATTTCTGATGCATTGCACGGACTCCTGCAGCCTAAACGTGCTCCTGGAGCACCTCTGCGGAGAGCTCCTGCCCCGGAGAGCAGGGCTGATCCTGCCTACGCCTCTGCCAAACCAATTCTCCTGTTTTTATCTCTCTTATTCTTAGCAGAACTGTGGATTTCAAAGGAGAAGAAAACAAAAAAAAACCAAAAAAAAAAATTACCCAGAGATTCGACTACTGGGCCTGAGGAAATCTCCTGGCTTTTTCCCACAGTAACTGCTCCAAAGCATGGACATTTTCAGAGATTACCAGTTTGCTGGATACCATTTTCCCCCTCGCTGTTCAATCTAAAGTACCTTTCCTTTCCACAGCCTATAAAAGAAGACTAATCCACAAACTGAAAGGCAAACGCTTTACCCTTCCCGAGTCTTGGTGCAGAGAATGATATTCAGCAAGAGGCAATTGCACCGTAACTGCTGCCTAAGGCCTGATCCCTACAGGATGAGAGCTCAGCGAGTGATAAGTTTCCAGATGACCTCTGTTAGCTCCTAGAGAAAAAGCAAAGACAACAGCAGCCCCCGCGAGTGGGAAAGGCCAGCTCGAGCTTAACGTGATGGGATCAAAGCATGACAGAGAGCAGAAAAGTGTCCTTGCATCCCCATCTAGTGGCTTTTGGTAAAATAAATCTGTAGTGCCTTAGTTTGGACACGCTCTCCTCCGTTACTGCAATCTGCTCAATGACAGATATGCACATTGCTAAACTTGATTAGCCAAAGATACTGGATTTGATCTCTTTTTATAAATACTCCTCGGGGTTTGAGAGATGGCAGAACTTACTGCCAATGGAAAGGAAGCTTTGGCCCAGCTTTCAAAGAGGATTTAATTTAGCTGATTACTCTTTTTAAGAGTGGAACAGACCAGAAAGATTCACAGAAGAACAGCCAAAGTCTGTGAAAGGTGAGCATCTCCCACTGGGCTCATACCCACTCTTCCACTGTTTCTTCTCTCTGCTTACCCACGGAAATGTGACTCATCATCCCATGTACATTCCAATAAATATTCCAACTTTGTAACAGATTTTTGCCTGGCAGAGTGGCTTTTCCTGGGATACTTCAGCTGCTTGGAGCGTTCAAATCCCTTCCCTTCAGATGTGGTGTGATGGCTGGGCTCAGCCTTGCTTTTTAAGAGCAGGTAAGTAAAAATAATTTAAATTCTTATCCTTCATTTCCTGTCCCCCTCAATTCATCCTCTTGAACCACAAAAATCTCCCAGGGACGAGTCTCCAGCCTTACTATTTGCACTGCTAACTTTGAGCTAGGGACAAAATCTCTTTTGCTGGCAATTCCTCATGTTCTGGTACAGCAGGATTTGCAAATCCCCCTGTTTTGGAGTGCTGTTCCTGTTGGATGTGTTTAATCCTGCTGGTGTTGGACTCCTAGCACAGGTACAGCAAGAGAAATTTAAATTCTGAGTGTGTTTTCCTGGCTGAAGACATGTGAGTTTTTGAGGGGTAAGAGGCACATTTTACCATATCTGTTTTTGCTCTCAGAGACATTCTTTCTTGAATACTGGATGGGCTGTAGAGCAAAGCTGGTCTTCACCTTGAATCAAAGAGCCCTTTTTGCAGGCAGCCACATCAGACTTTCCCTCTGCCCTTACCTTGGCTCTGTAATTACAACTACATGAGTTATGACTTCTAGTCAAACGGGTTGAAAAGGATCATTTTAAAAGGTCTGGAAGAGCTGTACCAGGATCCAGGCTTTAATAAAGAGGCAAGAAGAGCTGTGTTCAAAAAAAAACCAAACAAACAAATATCTGCAAGACATAGATATGTCAGGTTTTTTGAGAGGTTGAACAGAAACATACCTAGGCCCAGCAGCAGTGAGGGCTGCTGCCCCCAGGGAGGGATGGGTTCTGCTTCTGCAATGCCTTTTTTTTTTTTCAGTATTTATCAGAAATTATGTTCTTTTACCCATAGGAAATATCCTATATACTCATATAAAAACAAATACTGTTGCTCAAACTCCAAGATCTACTGCTGCCCAGGATTAAAGGATTAAAGAAAAACAAAATTTCTTCCTTTAATGAGAAATCTTGTTGTTAACTATCAGGAAAATGGATGCGACATAATTGCTGGTTATCCTTCTCTCTACCAGAACTTGCTTGATGGAGAATAACATGCTTACATGAAATATTTCACCTAGGAGAGTACAGAAACTGCTGTACTTGAGAAGATTAGTCTAGAAAACTGAAAATATCTAACCGATGAAAACATTTTCATCAGAACAGGAAACTACTACAGAAGAGCTTTGCTCACAGGAAAATCAGAGTTACATCACCTGAGCTTTAAGCGATTGTTCTAGGTAGATTTGGAAAGGTCTCGAAAAACAAAGTAGTAAACATGGAATCATACACTGGTTTGGGTTGGAAGAGACCTTGAAAACCATTTAGTCCCAAACCTTCTGCAATCAACTCTCTAAAAATGCCAAGGACCTTCCTGACGATCATCAGCCTAAAAGCTGATTGCTATTTAGAAGGTAAATTCATTGAAATTTGATGTCAATACCCAGGCTTTCCTGCCTGGAGATGCAGGTCGAGCTTGTTGCAGTGGGCTGATGGAGATGGAGCATTGAGGGGGGCTCGGAGCCGTGGGCAATACCAGCCTCAGACACGCTTGCCCCGGGGAGAGTGAATGACCTATTTCTGCAGGATCAGCCCAAAACTGACCTCCGGAGCCGCAGAGCGCGGGAGGAAAAACAGCCGCTTTGTTTTTCCTCTCCTCGCAGCCCAGCTCTGGCTTTAGCCATCATCTCACTGATCAAAAATCAGCTTTTTCAGTTTGTACGGAAAACAGAGCTCAGAGCGGATTTAGTCACGAGCTCGCCAGAACAGCCGCAAACACGGCTCGCAGAGGGTACATCCTCCAAAGCCACCCCGCTGCCAACTCCTGCGGCGCGGGCAGCTGCCCACAATGTCCCGTTGTTCGCAGCCCCCGGAACAAAGGCTCTTGTTGGAGGCTAATGCCGGCTCAGTTGTGGCATGCGCCTACGTGGGCTCTGAGCCGGGGGGGGCACAGGGCGGCAGGGAGGGGGAGCAGCGCCCCGCGGGCGTACAAGGAGCTTTCCAAGGGCTGTGCAGCTCCCGGCTGCTGGACATTTCTCGGCTTGCTCCGGGGAGGTATGGCTTCCTGCCGGGCCCTGCGGGGTGTCCGTCCCTGGCTTTGGCATGGGGGGGTTAAGGGGTGACTTAGCTGGGACAAGGCAGAGGTGGCTGGGGGACACGAGGCTGCTGCGGGGGCAGCGCTTGGGGCTCGGCTGGGACACTCCAGGTGCATCCACCTGGTGGGAATGCTGAGGCATTGAATTAACTGATGTAAAATCACTGCCCGGGTGGTCAAATGGCACCAGGAGCCAAATGCACACTTCAGACCTAGCAAAGAGGTTCTTCTGGTCTTTCCTTACGTAAAATACTTTTAATATTTGTTGAAGAGTAGCAATGCAGTTGCTTCTAGTTTAACGTGCTGCTGTGGACCTGCCTTCAGGTGGATAACTTAAATCCATCTGGAAGCCAAATCTAGTGTAAACCAAGGCAGGTCACTTGCCGATGAAGCATCCCCACCTGAGGTCCCTGGTCTCACGGATCTGTGCGGGGCAGAAAGTTTTCTGGGGATCTCAACAAGAGGGAAGGCTTTATCTGTCATCTGCTCAATCCATTCTACCCGTTGTCTTCAGGGAAGGCGAGTGATGAGGATCCTAATGCTGTTCTTTCCACCAGTGGACCTCACTTCGAAATAGAAAGTCTTTAAATCCTTTATTTCTTACACTCCTGTGATTAGATTTTAGGCAAAAGGAGCATCAGTCCTGTGGGTGTGGGTAGGGGAAAAATCCAGAGGCAAGAGCAGGGAGCACCCAGGATTTTCCGCACTTGGAACAGTGACCACTGCACCTTCTGCTGTGTTAGCTGTTCCTGGGGACCCCCAGCCACCTCTGCCCTGGACAGCTGTTCCCAAAAATATTTATAATCCCCGCGGTTTAGCAAGCAGAGTGGGAACAGGCTGGGCTCGCTGCCCCCCGCCCCGGCTGCTCGTCCCCCCCGTCCCCCTCGTGGGGCAGGGCGGGGGGTGCCAGGCTGCCGGGGGCTGCAGTGCTCGCTAGAGGTACTGCCACTATACTCCATTTCCCCCCGAGTCACAGACGGGAAAATCACCCGCTCAGGCCTCCGGGCAGCCAATGAGCTCCTCTTCTCCCTGGGGAAGGCAGGGATCTCCCAGCGCATCTCCCATGCATCAGGCAGCAGCGCGGCCAGGATGCAGGACAGCGTTCCCTCCTGCCCAGGGCGGCGAGCAGGAAGGAGAGACAGGGCTCAGAGCACCTTAAAAAGTGGACGGAAACAGCCCCCGCTCTGCCCGGCGCCGGCTCACACCCCTCAACCACCGCCACTCAGGCTCCGAAGGTTCGGAAGTCTCAAAGTGTCCCTTTCTGTGTTTCTGTCCCCCGCACGCAGCGCAGCCCCCGCGCCATGAGGACACCGCTGCGGACGCCCGGCCCCGCTCTCTGCCCGCCCTGGCGCCCCGCTCCTGCCCCGCGGGGCTCGGGTTTCCCCCTGTCCCTGCCCCAGTGACGCTGCCTGTCCCGACAGGTCCGGCAGAGCCGCCCGCCGGGGGCAGCGCCAGCGCCGCGGTGCCCGAGCGCCGTGCGGGGCGGCAGCTGGACATGCTGACCTAGGGCACGGGCGCCTGGCTGACCCCCGGCCCCGCGCCCGGCCGCGGGTCACGGAATCGCGGCGGATTCTGAGCTGGAAGGGACCCACGAGGATCATCAGTCCAGCCCCTGCGTCCCTGCGCAGCATCCACGGCCACGATGGAGCCGGTTCCAGAGGTGAAGAGGTATGTGGGGTTTGGCAGGGAGCGGGGTGGCGTTTCCCGCCTGCTGTCTCTGTGTCACAGATGGGTGTGTGGAAGGTGGAAGAAGCAGCAGATGTGCCCGTGTCCTGGGAAGGATGGGGGCTAAGGGGGAGATCTTTAGCCCCTCCACAGCCTAAGTTTAGGAATAATGAACTTTATGACTTATGAAGATATTATTGCAATTTGTGTTCCTAGAAACAACTTTTTTCAGCTTAAGGGGGCTGCATGACTTAAAGTAATACCGTGAATTCCTGTACCTGCTGTCCATAATGCACCCAGCTCTGCTCATGGAGGAAAGAGGTTTAACCTTGTGAGCTCAGTCTTCGCTAGGAGCTGTGGCAGGACCAGCTGCCCGCGGGCATCCTGTTCCCTGGCAGTCACTGCCTCGGTCCTGCTGTTGGGTACTGGGGTCCTGGGGTAGGCAGCACCACCCTAAAATATTATTTACAAATTTTAGGATCTGGTCTGGATTTTAAGCCAGATTTTAGAGGAAGTCGGTTTGTTCCTGTTTCGCCTTCCCAGCAACAAGTGTTAATCAGTCTCAGAATCTAACCTCTGCCTGTGAAGGAATGGCAAAAGTGACATTGGAAGAGATCTTGGCATCATCTGTGCTGGTGAATGCTTATGCTGAAGTCTGTCCAGGTCTCCTGGCAGGTCTCCTGGCATGGCTGGAAACACTTGACCTGTCAGAAATGGAGTTCATGTCCAGAGCTGTTCCTCCCTGCACAGGAAAAGCCACACTACCCTTCGGCATTTTAGTGGGAGATTTACTCTGAAAACCATCTTGCTGGGTTTGCCCAGCTGAGGGGACAAAATAGCCCTGTGTTCTGATGGGCAGAGATGGAAGAGGTCGGAGGGTTGAGTGGAAACTGGAGGGACTGGCCTGCAGCCAAGATGGAGATTATGGAGGTGGGCTGAGTTCTGGCTTCTTCCTGCTGAACTTCTGAGAGGTCTTTCCTGGGTAGAGGTGAGGTCAAGGTGGTGGAAGACAGACTTTTGACATACCCCACGGAAGCAAGTGACATGGCTTTGGCACTGAACTCAGATGAAATCAGCTGCTATTGCAGGACTCTGGAAGTGCCCCAGTGTCTCCAAGACTTCTGGGACATCTCAGTCTTTTCTTGCCGTCACTGACCAAAGCAGTGCAGTATTCGCACGTGGCCACTTCCTTGCTACATGACCAGCACGGTCATTACATATTTGTATCTCAAAGCCCCACTACAAACTCCCTTCTTTACTTTTCCACCTCTTGCCTTGTTTTTCCTTCACTTGGGATTTTTTCCTTGGCAGAGGAGACTATTGGGCTGGGGTCTGCTCTCTCAGGCTGCTTGTCCTAAAGGATTTTCTAATAGCAAAGCTTTGGTGTGCCTAACACAGGTTATCCAGGATATCAGCCCTAAGACCTGCTGTGCATCTCGATGCTGAAATGTGGTTACCCAGGAGGTGACTCTTCCCTTTGCACAGACAGCCTCATCCCACCCCTTTCTTTGCAGAAGCGAGGTCCTTGCTCCAATTTAAATTCATCCCTTCCTTTTGCCAGTGGCACCTCATCCCTGTTTTATGTATGAGGCACGTTGTCAAAGGAAAATGAAGAAAGGAAAATGTCAGTCTCATGCCTTCAACTGCATTGACTGGTTAATGGTTCTGCAGGGGTACAAAAAATTTCACAGCACATCTCAGACAAACACTGGAGCAGTGGCCAGTGGTGGATGCCCCATCCCTGGAAGTGTTCAAGGCCAGGTTGGACAGGGCTTGGAGCAACCTGGGATAGTGGAAGGTGTCCCTGCTCATGGCAGGGGACTGGAATGAGATGAGTTTTGAGATCCCTTCCAACCCAAACTGTTCTGTTGACTCTAGGATTCTAGGATTCTATGACTATGATCAGCTACAAAGAAGTTTTGGCTTTCTCTAGTAAAAAAGAACAAAATAAATTATTGATTATCAGGAGAGGAAAGTTTGTCCTGGAGCATCTTCCCTTTGTTCTGCATTTTCAATGCAGCTTCAAAAAAGCATACAGGTTCTTCAAATAACTGAAGTGCTATACTTTCCTTACAGGAATAGTTTCCCCAGCATGAACTTTGAAGCAGAGATTCTGACAACTCCACACGATAATTCAGGTATTTGGGAGAAAAGAAAAAAAAAGAGATTAAAGTAAAATGCCCACTCAGATTGCTATCACTACAAACATGTTTTAATTCTTTTGGAGTTAGAGATTGTTAAAAAAAAAAAAAAGACAAAGACAAAGAAGCAGGATGGTAAACTGACTGCAATTCAGATGATTTCAGGTTTATGTTAGGGTAGAGTTCAAAGTGTTGAGGACAGACATTGAAGTCTTTACCTCCAATAGGGCTGGATCAGGAACACAGCTGTCAATGACGTGGTTTTGGAACAGCAGGGACATTCAGTTTGAGATTGCACTGTCCTGGATGAGATATCCGTGGTTCTCTTAGTGGTGACTAAAAGCAGGTGAAAAAAAGCAACTCCTTGAAAGGCAAAAATGAGGATGAAGATGTTCTGCCGAGTCCTGTCCTTCATCCTCTTTTCATTTAGCAGGAATAGCTGATTTTTTTCCCACTGAATGATGCCTTTTCAGCATTGATCTCACGGGTAGAGGCTGCACTACGAGTGCCTTCCTAGTGCAGCCCATTGTCTGAGACAGACCCAGCGCCGCAGGGCACCTTCTCACGAGCCTCAAGTCTTAGTCCTGCCATTGCTCCTCAGCCCTGAGCAGCTGGCCAGAGCCTGTGCCCTGGCAACAGCCCTGTCTTTAGATGGGACAGCTGGAAACCCAGACCTTACAATAATTGCTTGCAATCCTTTGAGTATCCCTGGGTTTTGGCTCAGAAAGAGAAATCTTGGTGTCAGCCACCCACATGTGAACATGAGCCCATTCAGGTGAAATGTTTTGCCTTCAATTGCCCTCCTGGCCATGAGCTGTGGTTCCCAGCAGAGAATTCACCTCCCTGGCAGCCCATTTCAGTCCCACACCGGTGAGAGTCACAAATGAGATGCACACGGTTGATTATTTTTGCTTCAGCTGCAGGTGGCAGCGTTTGTGTTGCATCACCCCTCCTGGGAAGTGTGCCAAGAGCTGCCCATCTCAGTCCTGCTGTCCAGCGTGGGCACGAGTGGCGGCCCTCAGGTTGGACCTGCTGTGTGACTCCCTTCACCTTTTCTTTAGCCTTCCAGAAAGCCCCTCCAGTTCCGTCCCTTCCTACAAAGAGAGCACCCCACATCTGGCTAAACATTCTGGAGACATTTTCCTCAGGCTGACCTGTAATGATGGCTCACTTAGCAAACATGCTGATGTCAAAGGGCACCTAAGAATAAGTTCTGAACCCCGAGTGTGAACAGGTTGGAAAGTGCATCCTCTGCACTGTTTTCCCCAATCTCTGGCTCCTGTTGGGTTAGATTGGGTTTCTCCCACGAGGTAAGTGCTTTGACCCTTCACGTGCCTCGAAGCCTCTAACAGGCAATCCATATTTGTTTCCCAAGAGCTCTACATGATCCCTTCCATGAGAAGCCTCACGGCTGAGGAGTATGTGGAGGCCTTTAAGTCGTTCTTGGATCACTCAACAGAGCACCAGTGCATGGACGAGTTCAACAAGGAACAAATGCCCAACATCGTGGCTGGGTAAGGAGCACTTCCCTTGAGGTGGGAAAGCCATCTGTTATCTTGGGAGTCAGCAAAAATGTTTAAGGATTTTTTGGGGCAGGAAGGAACTTTTAATGCTTTTCAGTTTTAAGTCCCCTAATAGTGGTTTTTAGGATATTCTGTTTAATGACTCCAGAGTGTGTGCTGTTTCAATTAATATAATGTGCTGTGTCTCAGCTTATGTTAAGGAAAGAATCAAGACCTCATTCTTATGTCCATCTCTTTTCATTAGCTGATTTTACAAGGATTAAAGTTGGGGGTTTTTGGTTGTTTGTTTCTTTCCGAAAGAAAGCTCTCTTGTGCTCTCTGCCTGCTTTTGGGACTTCATCACATCCATCCAAACACAAACACATCTGTAATTCTCTCCTAGTGGCTAATTCATGGTTTTCCCAATCCCCTAAGACCTCCTTATTTCTATCCTAAGTCGATTTGCATTGCTTAAGCACCAAATGATAATCAGTTTTGTAAAGTATTGATGTAATATCTTAAGGCTGGATAACTGCAGATAGCTTCAGAGCAGCCTAGATCCAAACAACAAGAGAGCCCTTTCAAATCTGGGTAATTTTTGGATGTTATAGGACCTGCATTCTCCATTGAGAAAAAAAGTTTAGGCAGGCAAATTTTTATTCTACAAATCATATATATATATATATATAAAAATAAAATAAACAATAAAATAATAATCATTAAAGATTATATCAAGAAATTTTAATTGTGAATTTAAATAATGGAAAGCATTGTGGCTTTCTATGATGCTGATTTTGGGTTTGTCAAAGGGTCTTGACCCTCATTAGGGCTAAGGCTCCTTGACTTGCTCACACCCTTCAGAACTTGCTACTCATCCCACTCCTCTGGAATCATTGCTGTGCTGTCTCCCGAGACTGTGTTTGGGAAACGCAATCCCTCGGCACAGTCCATGCCTGAGAGCAGAGTAAGGCCATAAATCATGTCAGAGCATGGCTGTTATTAAATATTCTGCTAGGAAGCACGTGACTGGAGTCTTCTAATATGATAAAGATTATTGAAGATTCAGACCCTCCTCAGAATTTCAAACCAAGAATAGTGTTGATAGGAGATGATTTCCAACTACCTGGATAGCCTGATGGTTTTGCTTTCTCTGGGTATTTATATCCAATATTTTCTCCTGAGGGTGCTGAGGTTTTCTCTGGCTCACCTTGTCCCTCCTTCTCCAGCAGTGCCCATCCCAGTCGGGTACAGCCCCTTTGCCCTGGGGTTCCCAGAGGCCTTTTTGAACAGTGCCAGCCACAGCCTGAAGAAAACTCCTTGGCAAAGGGTGAGAAACTCTACACCCTGGTGCCTACTGTACTTTGAAATACGAGCTGGCTGATCTGGGCAGGCTCCCACCACGCTGGTTACCACTGGGCTCAAAAGGGATGCTCAAATTTCTATCCCAGTTCATGTGCACAACATGAAAATTTCTGGCTGGATGTGTCCTCCAAGCTATGAGAATGAAAACATGAAGTCGTGCGATATGGTGTGGTTAAGTAATGTGTATTTATCCTTTCAGTCTCGGCACTGGAAAATCGACCATCAATGTTCTGGGAGTTGGGAGTGGCACAGGTGAGGAGTGTGGGGATGGGGGGACCTGTGGGGAGCAGAAGGAGATACTGAAATATTGGGCAATGAGGACTACTCAGGCATTAATGACAGCATTTCTCATTGAAGCACAGAGGGGCAGTAGGAAGAGTGGAGCTGGGGTAAGAGTAGTGCTCATTCCCTCCCTTCCCTCTCCATCTCCCTTCTGAAACACTGCTGCTCAGATCTTTCTGGGCAGTGAGATATGTGTGATTTTAGCTTAGTTTCTGCCTCTTGCTGACTCTCACCTGACTTTATTTGCCCCAGTGCAAGGACTCCTCCTGGTTAGGTACAAGAGCATCTTCAAACCTTGTTGGAGAGAATTAGAGACATTGGAGAGGTTCTTTCCACCCCAAATCCTGCCTTAGACTATCCCCCCTGAAGGGATCTCTCTTTTTGCTTTGCTTTTAGGGATCCCAGAGGCCAAGGCTGGGCAATGCCCTGCTCTCAGTAGTGCAAAACCACCTGGCCACAACCACTAGCATGGGACTGCATCAGCTTTTTCAAGACACGTTTCGTTGTTACTGCTGTGCTTTTTACCCAGTGATAAGCAGGGTTTAACTGCAAATGATATTTTTCCCCAGAGAGAAACCCATCCTTTGGAAAAATAGCTTTAAAGCTGTTTTAAATGCATTTGTGTTTTAAAAAAAAGCCAAAACAACAAAACAAAAAAGTGGTGAAACAGCCAACTTTGCTCCAAGGGAAACTGGGAGAAAATAAAGAGTAGAGAAAAGAAGCGGTGGTTTGATTTGTCAGAGTTTACTTCTGCTTTGAAAAGTATTTTCAGCTGAATTTTAACTGCTAATACTTTCAAATGAAAGTATTTTTCTCAGTTTTTTTGGTTTTGTTTTCCTGAGTAAGAGAAAATTAGCATTTGATTGTTTTCCCCAACTGGGAATATGTTGGTGCATATGAGAAACCAAGCAGGAAGAAATCATTCAGTTCTCAATTACCCTCTATTTTCATTAAGTAATATAAAACAGAAATTCTGACTCTACGAAGGCACAAGGGGGAAATGAACTTTTAGCATCATCCTTAATTTTCCTTATGTCCTCTTCAGAGGAGGTTTTAATGGAAAAATAAAACCTCTAAAATTTCCTGCGTTTCCCAGGTGTGTGTCCCTCACAGATGCCAGGACAGGGGTACAGACCTGCACCCCCTCAGCTCGCAAGAGCTGAGCTTCTGGGGCTGGGCAGGGAGTGAGCTGGGATGGCACCAAGCAAAAGGTTATATCTGATCCCTGACCTTTTCAGGCACGGACTCTGGTTTCACAGAGCCCCCAGAATTAGTTTAGTTGATGAAAATATTAATGGGGATTAGTGGCCGACTCCACATCCTGGAGGCCTGTGTTGTGGTCCAAATCACGTTTTTCTCACTCACCTCATGTTTTCTCATGGCTGGTTTAACTCTGGGCTGCAACTTCCCAGTTGCAGAGAGGTTCCAGTCCTGTCCCAGCCTTGCTGTGGTCAGTGCTGGGGGGTTGTTGCTGGCAGGCCAAGATGCAGCAGAGAAATTCCTGCCCCAGAGTGCTCTATTTTACTGCTTGTTTTTACAGACACCCTGGTTGAAGATGCTATTACCTGCTCCCGCAAACCCTGGATTAAGGAATTTTACAAAGGTGGAGTGAAAAAAACCCAAACCTCAGCAGCTTTTAAGATCTCCACCTGCTGCTGATGTATCCATTTGCCTCCATCAGTGGCTCCAGGGCACGGGGCAGCAATGCTCTGCCTCTGGCCCTGCCCCAAGCCTGCAGGGAGCTCTAAGGGCTGGTGCTTCCCAAACCAGGCACTTACCTACTGGCATTTAGGACTGTCACAAATCCTTCAGCTGCTTGCTACAGGGATCTTCCTTCCTGTCAGCAATGTTGGTCCCTGCACCCGCCTTCAATGGATGCAGCCACTGCCACTTGCCTTGAGCCTTTGGCCAGCCCTGCCCTGCTGCCACTGCATTCCTCACGGGCCTGGGGCATTTTTTCTCTAATTTCAAAAGACTTCATCCTTCCTCGGGTGTCCCTGTAGTTCTGGCACGGCTGATATTTCCCTCCTTGAATTCTATTTACTGCAGCTCCTGCCAAAGATGACGGCTCTTCCCGTGGCTGGTACATCAGCTGAAAGAGCAGGGAGGATGCAGTATCTCGTATCAAAACCTCTCTGTGTGACATTTGCAAAGACAGGACTATTTTTAGGCCCCACCATCAGCTACAGACAGGATTCTTGCAGAGGTCCCATCAAGGTGGTCCCATCTGCTGTTTATTTACATAGCTTGAAGTGAACCAGGGAGACTCATACACTTGGTATATCATGGCATTTCTGGGAAATAAGCAGCGTGACCTGTATCACCTCAGAAGAGGCTGGAAATTTCCTAGAACAGGAGGACAGACTGCTGCTTGCTCCTCCGGATCTTACACAGCAGCACAGGAGACCCAATAGCTAAATTTTCAGGGCACTTCCACACAAACATGTGAGTCTCTACTTGTATTTCCAAGATAACCAGTTATTTGATGCCCAGGGCTGAGACCATGTGGACAATCCCCAAAGAGGGAGGATCCAGAATACTGCATGTCAGTGGGTCTTTTCTCTTGTGATGCAGTTCCCCAGGTCTCGGGCTGTGTCACAGCAGCCACTGTGCCCCTGTGATAGCCCCAAAGCCATGGGCCACCCTATGCATGCTGGAGTTACACAGCTGTGTCAGCTGCCTCCTTACACCCATTAAAACTTCGTGGGGTTGTTGAAAACTGATGTTTCATGGTTATTTTTTTAAACAGTGAGCTATGATTCTTTTGACCTGTCTGTCCCACTACCTAGGGTACTGCCCTCAGCAGGTTTCTGTGCTGCTGCTTGTCTCTGCCTTGTTCTCAGGCTCCTCTGTACCTCTCTGTTAGCTCGAGCAGTACGATACCATGGTAAGAGTATCACCAGGTTATGCCACTGCATGAGCCACAAAGCAGAACGTGCCTCACTTCTGCTGGGGGATTTCCTGGCACAAGTGGTGGAGGTGCACTGGCATCCTTCCATCACGTTTACCTGCTTTCTAAAGTACTGCATTTGTGTTTATTGAACAGGTGAGCAGGATTTGAAAATGATCAGGATACTGCAGGCTGTGCACCCAGGGGTCTTTATTGACAATGAGATTGTGGAGCCCAACCCACAGCACGTGGCAGCTTACAAAGGTAAGGCTACACCTGCTGCCTGGGTTATAGCAAGGACCATCCACTTGAATGATGAGTTTTTCTGCTGTTTTGTGAAATTCATGGTTCTCTTCTACTTTTTGAAACAGAGCTAGTGAATCAAGCTCCAGACCTGCAGAATGTTTCTTTTATTTGGCACCAGCTCACTTCCTTGGAGTATGAACAGCAGGTGAAGGAGAAAAGCACACATAAGAAATTTGATTTCATCCATATGATCCAGGTAATGGACACTGCTTTAACACAGGACTATTGGCTTTAACTACTCCCTTTAGTTCTGCTGTGTGCTTCAATTTAGGACCAGAGCTGAGCACAGCTGTCCCACAGCAATTCTGCAGAAGCTCTACAAACACCAAAGCTGGCAATGCTCAGTGCTGTGAGGTGTCCCTAAACGGGCACGTGGAGTCAGGAAAGGCTGGGAAGCAACTGGAACAGAATTTAAAACACCTCTAAAGAAAGGGTTTAAGCCTTCAGAGGGTCATTGCACTGTGGAGGAGGAATAATGGCTGTGTGTCACTGTCTCTTCTAGATGCTGTACCGCGTGGAGGATATTCCCAACACTATCAAGTTTTTCCACAGCTGCCTCGACCATCACGGTAAACTCCTGATCATAATTTTATCAGGTAAGGGAGACCTTGTATTTTTTGCTCCATTGCTGGAGTTTCGAAGAGCTTTGAAGTTTGAGAGCCACAAATATTTATCTGAGGATGTCAGTAGTGCTTATTCTATAGTAAATAACTAAAACAAAAGCTGGATTTCATACGGAAAATGTAATCTTGGGCTTAGCCTTGGGTGCCAGTGTCTGATGGGGCCACTTAGGCACAGCTTTTGTCCTCTTGCTTCCCTGCTTATGGAATCAGTGTAGTAGAGAGAAGTGTGGCTGTCCATGAATGACGGTCAATCCTTCCTCATGGTGAAATCAGCACTGTAAAAACACAGCCTGAGCTCTGAGTGGGCTCATCTGTAGGGTTCTTACCTTTGTATAGCAGTGACCCAGACCCCAGCAGGAAAACAGAGGCTGCCAAGAGCTGCAGGCTTTATGGCAGGACACAAAAAAAGAGGCATGACATGATGGCACCTCTTAAAAAAATAGAGTGTTTCATCCCTTGTGCCATTCATGAATCCCTGGCTCACGGCGTGGTGGATAAAGCACAAATTCGCATGTTCCCCATCAAAACTGCCTCTCACATTGCCTGTAGGCTGTTTCTCGTGCTGCTTGGGGCTGTTTTTCCAGGTTTCCTCAATGAGTACTCATAACTGAGGTTTGATGTGTGAAAACACCCGCACTGTTTTGGCCAAGGGACAGTTCAGAGGGAGCACAAATGTTCAGGCTCAGCACATTGGTACCTCTGTGTGTACCCTTCCTTCTGGGCAAAGTCAGTGTTGGAGACTATATCCTAGGAGTTTCCTTTAAACAGGACAGTTTTGGAGGGAGGGCTGAGGGAAACCAGAGTTTTATGAAGCACAGATATCTGTAAGCAGACTCACGTAAGGGGAAAGCTCTCTTCCTGCCCCTGTCAAGGTCTGGGCCGGCAGCGAGGGAGCTTTTCCAGCTCATTTCATAGCTGATTAGCTGGTGTTTGACTGCCTCGGCTTTGCCAAAGTAACCTTCCCTGGTGCCCTGGCAGACAGCAGCGGATGGGCCAGCCTGTGGAAGAAGTACAGAGACTGCCTGCCCGCCACCGACAGCGGCCACTACATCACCTGCAGCGGCATCACGGAGGTGCTGCAGAGGCTCGGGGTGGAGCACCGCGTGTACGAGTTCCCGTCGGGCTGGGACATCACCGAGTGCTTCATCGAGGGGGACGCGGTCGGCGGCCGCATGATGGATTTCCTGACGGGGACAAAAAACTTCCTGGGCACGGCCCCGCCGGCGCTGCGGCGGCGGCTGCAGGAGGCTCTGTGCCAGCCCGAGTGCAGCAGCACCAGGGACGGCAGGGTCATCTTCAGCAACAACCTCAGCATGATCGTCGTGGAGTCCTAGAGCCCGCAGCGGCCGCAAGACGAGCTGGGCTGGGGGCGGGGGCACTGCAGGCACGGGGAAGTGTAGCACAGGGAGAAGGTCACTCGCAGGCTAAAGGCGAGGAAGGGCGGTCACCTGCAGCCTCCCCCTGCCAGCCCGCACCAGGGGAGCCGCCTGCCACGCTGGGATGAGCCCTCTGTCCCGACGAGGACAGCAGGGCCAAGATTTCACCCTGGCTGTTTAGCCCATCCCTAGGAGAATATTTTCCAGAAAGCAAAGAGATCCATCTCCCTAAAAGCCTACCTGGACTTGTTTTTTAACAGCATCCTGTCTGTGCTTTCACTGGGACTTCCACTTTTCTATGTAGCCAGCATGATTACACACCTACAGACGAGTCTGCACGACCTTTGCAGCAGGGAGGAGGTGGCAGCCCCTGTGCTGGCCATGTCCAGACCCGCTGCTCCCATCTGTGCCAGGACAAAACCAGCAAGATGTCCCTGCTGCTTTGCACCCAGGCAATGTCACTGCACCCAGGCCTGAGCTGTAAGTTGCTCTGCACTAGGCTGTTTCACATGGTTTTATCAGCATAGGCATTTACTGCCCCAAGTCTCTCAGCGAATCGCAATATAGACATGTCTTAAAAATTTATCAGCCTTTTCATTTGGAGAATATTTTGGAACCCAGGATGATACTTGCCCTGTGCTCTTTCAGGCAGACATTAATTTTGTTACTTTCTTACTACCAAATGTCTCCATATAAAATAAAAGCAATCTCAAAACAAAAGAGTCACATCTGGTTGTGCACATGTGGGCTTACAGAAAATGAAGAGCAAAGAGGTCATTTAGTTAAAAACAAAAAATATGCAAAGTATCATTTTATGGAAGCATTAAGTGTTTCTTGTAAGTGAGAAAGATGAGCCTGAGGATGTGGAAGAGCTGGGAGTGAGCTGCAGTTTGTCCTTGTGCTGCAGCCCTGGGAGGCAGCTTGGCTCTCTTGGAGCAGCATTGCTGCAGCACAGCAAAACAGCACCAGCGGCACTAAAATGTGATGTATGTGGTTAAAATATTAACATAGGTAAGTTAAGACTATTTCCACAGGGCCCTGAGTTGTTCAGAGGGCTGAAGGAGGTGCTGCCAGGGCAGCCAGCTCCAAAGGGAGATGCCACACAAGATGCCAATGAGATTTGGCATCCTTTGGCACTGTGGTGCTGTGCACATGGGGAAAAGCTGCCTGCAGTGCCAGCAGCCTCACTGCAAACAGCTCCAAGGGTGGAGACACCAGCTCAGCTGGGAAATACCTGCAGGCACAGAAGCCAACTCTGTGTCTGATTTTTCCACAGTTAAGTAAGTTGGGTAGGACACACCCATTTGCACCTGGAGGGGCTCAGGTTGATGTGTGGTAGGGATCAAATGGCTTCTTCCAGCACCATGGGCACGTGGGTCGTCACACTGGCTTACAAGACATTCCATGTCATTGTCACCCCCAGTCCTGCTGATCCTGCTAAAGCTGTCCCACCTCACCCACCTGAATGCAGCTACTGCCAAGGGCAGCCTTGCCTGTCTGAAAGGGTAACCAGCCCACTGAGTCACTGTGGCTCCACTCTGTCCTTTGTTTTTCTTGGTTTTTTTTTTTTAGGTTTGGGTTTTATCATATCTTTTCAAAACACAGCCATTTCTCCTTAAACTACTGTAACGGGAAAAATGAGCAAAATAATGGGAAAACGGTAGCATTATATCATCTCCCTGGCAGGACTGAGGCACCCTGGCCTGCAAGTACTATTGCTGTCAGTTCCAGAAACATCAGTCAAAACTGGACAACCTCCTCCGGAGTACCCCATACCTGTGCACAAGCTTTTCCCTTTGATCCATCCTATTGTTTATTCCATAAGCATCTCCTTTGCTTGTGCTGGCTCCCAGCACTGGGCAGGCAGTGAACAGCTGGGCTGTCGGACAGGCTCTCATCACAGCTCCCATCAGTGTTCTCCTTCCACCATGAATTCCCATGGTTTATTTCCAATCAGCAGTGATGTCTCTGTCTCTACCTTGTAGTTTAGGAGGAAAAACAAAAGGTACCAAAAACCAGGCTTGCTTTTCAAGCTTCGAAGAAAAATCTACCTGTTAGTCTTTGCAGAAATTTAGCACAATACAGATTTGCCCAGATCTTCCCCAGCCCAAGAGGTTTTCCACTCCTCTTTGGAGTTTCCTGAGCAGACAGACACATTTCCAATAAGCAAATACTCAGCAAGACCCATCTGTGAGCACAAAATTTACCCGCACCATTGTAAATCAATGTGCAAATGTTCTAAAGAAAAGGAGTACTTCAAAGCAGACTGTTTAGTGACAGGCTGGGGAGATGAAACAGGGCACCCCATTAAAAACACGGCTGCTCAATGCTTTATATGTAATCTTCCCTTTGATTCTTCAAAAGCAAGTAGTTTGTCAACAACTCTGCTTGTACACCCGGAATAAATAGCATCCTAAGTGTCTCGTTTGTTTATATATTTACTCTTTGGTGAACATGCTATTTAATAACTATTTGGTTTCTTTCTAAAAGATGCTGTCCTCCAATGCAGAGTTTCAAACTGTGCTTCCACAGCAGCAGGAGTGTGGCCACGAGAGGGCTGCAGCAGGCAGTGGAATAAATCCACCTCCCAAAACCCTGGAAATGCTGAGCTGAAGCAGCAGAACCAAACAGGCAGGCAGACAAATGCGTCCAGCTTCCTTTGCTGCCTCATCGGATCCCGATCCCAGCAGTTGGGGACCACACTTTTTTCTACTGCAGTCATGGGCTCTGACTCCGATTCTGGGCTTCAGTTTGTAAAAAAGTCACGATGGCACAGCACAGATGCCACAGGGGATGCACAAAATCTGCTTTTGGGTTGTTTTTTTTTCTCCCACTCGATGGCTGGAGTGCTGCAGCTCGGCTGCCCCTGGAGCCCAGGTCTGCAGACAGCAAACCAGGAGTGACAGCTGCCAGGGAGGGAAACACGAGGAAGGGGATGGCAGGAGTGAGAGGCTGCTTCCAACTTAGCTTTGAGCCAAACTGATCCTGCTGAGCTCAGTCCAGGAGGAGCCCTACTCCATAACGAGTTTCCTGGCAGTTCCCACTTAGTGAGGAGCTGGTCCATGTCTCCCAGAGGGAACTGTGCTGCTCCATCAGCACGGGTTTGTTCCAGCACAAAGAGAATGCTTTTGTGGACAACCATGCAGTGACCTGCCCTGTGTTCTCTGCAGTAGAATCAATGCCTGCAAAACCCAAACTGTACAGTTTCACATGGAGCAGTTGCAGATTTTATCCTCATTTCCAGTTCATAATATGCCCATTTCAATGCACATCTCTTGATTGTGTGTTACAGTCCCCTAAAAAGGAGCTACAGCAAACAGCTCTTTACAACGTCACGGATGGGTAATTTTAGTTTTACTGGGCCTGTACGCAGTCTTGGGGGCTGAATGGTTCACCTTTGAAGTGTTAAGGCTTCTCTGCTCATGAATAACATCAGGGGAGTGAAGGTAGCATACGAACTGCAAAATCTAGTAGCTGATTTCTGAATAACCTCATTAAAAAACAAGCTGAGTAAAATACTGGAGCATATACTGAAAAGATTAAACTTAATCTCAATAGGGGGGAAAAATAAAGAGGCTGAACTTTTCTTCTTCCCCCTTCAATATTTTCCTACAGAAATCTGTTGAGGCTTATATCAAGCATGTGGAATTTTGCTCAGCTTTTTGGAGCTTACAGAGGCCTTCTTAGGAGTAATAACCTCCTGGTCATAACTCTAAAAAGGTGTTTCTCATCCTGCTTTTTAAACTGATTTTTTTTTTTTTTTGAAGCTCATATCCTCCAGACTGAGGATGAATATCTAATCCAAGTCTGAAAAATATCTTTATTGTTGAGCATCGCTCCTTGTAGAGACTCCACTCCCTTACTGGAGTATCAATAGAAACTTAATTCTTGCTAGATGGTGAAAGTCCTCTTAGGCAGAAAATGTGTTGTTCATCCCCCATTCTCCTTTAATTCCTTGTTAACAACAAATAAAGAAAGAAAGAAAGAAATCCCTCCAAGAGAAATATTTGGAGTAGAAGCTCCAGCTGGAAAGATCTCGTGCCTGAGGAGGGTTTGTGGAACATGTGAGATGCAGGATCCCAGTGGGGCTTTTCTTCTCATCTCTGAGAAGGAACAGGCAAGAGCAGAACAGGAGTTTCATTTCCACTCCCCACTTCTGATGACACTTTCGATTAGACCTGCCAGCAGATTGCTAGAGAAAACATATGTTTTGTCATACATTGTAATGATGGTACCTCTGGTGAATTTATAAATGTGATAAGGAAATTTTCAGAGCGGTCCCTAAGCCCCTATTGCTTTGTTAACATTTTTTAGCATCCTATTAATCACTCTGTATGTATCTGTCAACAGCTGATATTATGGATTAAGGAAGATTACAGCTCATTGCTCCAGTGGCTGTTTTCTTTAGGATTTAACTCTACAGGCACTCTGCCATTGGCCTCCCTCTGACAAAACCAGCCCCTTGCTTTTGCAAACACTTTGCAGTGCTTCTCTGCCTAAGAGTGGGTATACTTTAAAAAGTATCAAAAATGCTCATCCAGAAAGGAAATGTTTTGATTTTATTATTTCTGGAAGAAGGGCTAATACACTTTCAGTGCTGAATAAAGAGTCCACAAGATCTTGATTTACAGATGTTTCCATGTAGATAAAGGTTGACTTTGTTTTGTCATGCTTGTGTAGATCATGTCACTTGTTATTTGGGGAAAGGGAATGTTATTTGAGGAACTCCAGAAAAAAGTTCTACAAGTTTAATAAATTTAACTCATAGACTTTCTCCATTACTTCCTATCAGCTACAGGTCATTCCCCAATTCTATGTATTTGTTATCCACTTTGGGATGCAAAGAAACCTTTGTGACTCCTATGATGAAACACAAAGCAGAATTAACACTGGAGAATCAAACAACTCACCCATGAATAACTTTCAGACTAAAAATTATTCACCCAAACTTACCCCCTTGTGCCAGGACTTGTTTTTATACATAAAAACAATAATGTTAAAAATACCAGTTTTGGTCTAGACATCCTTCCTGAGCTTATTTAATTCTTACAGCTTGTCTCCAAGACCTCATCATTCCTTGCTCCCTTCTCTGGCAGAGCATCCCCCCACCACAGCCTTATCCCAAAGCAGCCAAGTTAAAGAAAACTTTCCTCCTGTGCTCAGAGGATGCAGGGTCATGGCCAACCTTGCTCCTGGCTTGCTTGCAATTCCTGCCAAATGTTAATGCAGATTTCTTGCTTCAGAGCCTCAGGTGACACGAAGCTCATCCGGGTGTTTTACTGGGAGCCTCTCACCCCATTAGAAATGTCTTAAAACAATGAGCTCTGCCAGAGCCTGCCTTCTCTGCACTTTGTGTAAATTATCCCTGCGCCACTGCTTAATGTTTATTACTTCTGATGCTTTGAAATTTTAAACTGAGGGCATTAATATAACCTATTGTACAGGGCCAGGCAAAAGGGTTAATTGGAGAGGAAATTCTTGCTTTGCTGTATGGGAGAGCTGTATTTTGCTGCCCCTAACCCCCAGCAAATACAGTGCCCAAATTCATTCTTGTTTTGGTGGGAATTTAAATAAATCTTCCAGTTCCATCTTTCGGCCACAAATTGCTTCTGAATATACTTAGCATTTATACTGGTACTGGAGCCTGGTTTATTTATGTGTCAGTCTCTGGAAAGTGTAGGAATATATAAAATTTCACTCAGGCTTAGATAAAAACTCCTCCTTGACCAGAATTCCATACTTTCAAGGGAAGGAAGGAAAGTAAGGAATATAGAAAATAGACAGTATTCTATGCCTTTCTTATACTCACCCCACCCTCCCCTGCCTGTTGGAAACCTGTTGGTCAGGAACCTCCTGTGCTGAAGGCTGTATCCGGGCAGTCCTCCCTCCTCCTTGCCTTTCCTCGTTCATTCCCCTAACTTCTTTCCACGTATTTTGCAAAGGTAGCCAACAAATAAATCCATTTCAAGTGCCTCTGCACAGTCACTTTTTATCTTGGTGAAAGACATCTCTTTTTTTTATATAATTTCCTCTAATGTGAGGACCATCTGGCCAACTTTCACGTGCACCTGACTGCAAAACGGTCTGTCACCTTCTGATTCCAAAATCAGGCTAGAAATTATTTCAGAGTTAATCTGCTGTTCAAAATCTCTATTTGGCTATTGAACAGAGAAAAATTTAAGTCTGAGAATGCAAAGGAAAGTTCATTTTTGTAATTAAAGGCCTCCCCTGTTCCCAGGGTATCTGTATTTGCACGGGACCCTGCCATGGGCTTTTCCAGGCTGGCCATGATCACTTCATCTTGCTTGGAACCAATTTTCCATCTTTAAAACCTTCCTTTCCTTGCAGGCAGGTCATGAGGCTGGATCCATTACTGCAAGCAAGAGGTTTTATTACTGAGGTGGTAAGTGTCATGCCAATACAATAGTAATAATAACTAACTTCTCTAAAAGTGTAAAAGGGCCAGACATTATTAATTGCATTTCAAGCTCTTGCAGAGTGTGTGGATCAGGATTGAATGCAGAACAGACCAAAGGTTTTTTTCTTGCTTGCATTTTGGCTCTTTGGAAAGAAAAGTGTTTTGTTCAGCTGAAATGTCCTCGGTGCACTGACCCTGCAACAAACCTCTCACCTGTGCCAGCCCCCATCACTCCCACCAGGGCTCAGATGTCCCTGCTGGGGTGAAGAGATGGAGGGACACCCCTCTGACAGGCAGGGAAGGTCTTTCTTTTCTTTGTTTCCCCTTCAACAGCAAATGCAAGTGCTCTAAATCTTCTCAGTCTTAAGTAGAGATGGTGTCAGATGACTTCAACAGGAGGTAATGCTTTTAAATACTTATAAAAGATGTGATTTCCTGCATCTCTCCTGCAGGCTGTCATTCACTGATGAATGTTCAGAGGGCCTCACAATGCCCCAAAAGTGACTAAAGCTCTTGGTTAAAGGCAGAAGTTGGTCCCAGGTGCTGCAGAGCTCTGGCACAAAGCATCGCACGAGGCTGCCTTGTACTTCTGAGTTGAGATGCTCACAGATAAGTTCACTGAGCAAAAGCAGGTCGCATCAGCAGATTTAATGTGTCCTTTGAACCTCCTGTGCCTCATTTTCTGTCCTCTGCTGTAACATTTATCTTCTTTCGATCATTTAGTAAAGGGCAGTTGTTTCGTTACAATGGAAATAAAAATAGTTGACACGAAAGGGTGGAGTTTTGCCTATTCAGAGTGACAGTGGAAAGTTGCACTCCTGAGTCGGCTTGAATAGAGTGAACATTATTAAGTGGTGACATGAAAAAGACCTCAAAAAGGAGATAATGCCTTAATCCAATTAATCCTTCCTAATGAACTTACCCTTCGGAGGTGGGCAGAGCAGTTTCAGCGTGAAGTTTGCTTCCCATGATCATTTGTGCCAATAAAAGTCTTATGAGGAAGCTGATGAAAACTAATGTGAATGTGCCTGAAGTGACTTTATTTTGATATTTGACTTGTCAGTAAAAGAAAAAAAAGTGGTTTGTACTTTTCAGCCTGATCTGCCATTGTGCTCTCTCCTGATGATCCCATTCTTTAATAACTCCTCAAATTATAATAAGGCTCCTAGGCATCCGCTTCCCTTTGAACTTGCAGCTGAGAAAATTCCACGTTTGAAACACTTGGAAACGGAGTTTTATTTGATAACCTGTATTTCTGAGGTGGGTAACTACCTTGGTGAACACCTTGATGGTTATTTCAGTAATAGTAGTCTAAAAATTCTCTTCTGGCTCTGAGAAATTTGGATTGAGGAAAGAATCCTTTTTCCACTATGTTATAATGATACTTTGCACTTAGGCACGTTCTTTTATCAAAGCATGTTTTATTCATCAATGCACCAGGCCCTCAATTGGTTTTGTTTAATTGTGACTCTATAACACAGGCTTGGAAGTCCAACTGTGACATTTTTTTGCTGCTTTTTCCTGTGCTTTGGACATCTCAAGAAAGAAAGTGCCAGAAAGGGGAAAAGAAATGTGAAAGTTCAACCAAAGCAGAAGTTGTCAGACTCCTTCCAGAGGGAGGAAAAAAGTCAGAAAAATTGATAAGAAGGTTTTTAAAATCATATATTTATGATGTGTTGGTTCTTTTATAAAACTGGGAGCTCCTGTTGATCTGCAATTAGAACTGGTTCTGAAGTGTGAGACCATCTCCAAATGAGGACACCCGAAATTATCTACCTAGCTCCTACCTCTGTTTTAGGAACTCATATTAGTGACCTGATTTTCACACATGCCAGTGAGTATTTCTGCAGCCTTGAAAAAAGAAAACATGCCTGAAAATTAGGATTTAAGCTGATAAACTGAAATTCCCAAATTTTAAATGCTGGCCACTACAACCTGTCCACTGCTATAAAATGATTCGGTAAAGTCATCATGAACAGCAACTCTAAGTCTTCCCCATCTCCAATTTAACCAGCAAAAAAGAGATCTTTAATGAGGACAATGGAGCTGATAGCTGGGGAGAAATTATTTTCCAGCTGCTACACGGTTCTGGGGTCATGATAAAATTAACCACTTTGAAGTTGTGCAGCCCGATTTCAAACTTCAGACAAAGAATGGGGGTAATTTTTGAGCTCTGCAAGCTGCTCATACTTCTCCTACCGCTTGTGGCAGGAAGGAATAGTTTTTAACTTGCACTTTGTTCAATATGGTCGTGGAAAAGCCAGTGTATCCAGCCTAGTGCATCCAGGTGGTGGGCACTGAATTAATATTTCTTTCCATATTCTGCAAGAGTGTCTCAATCAAAATGAGACTTTATGGCCTGTTTTTAATTTCACAGTTATAAAGATGAACATGCAACATTTCCAGAGGAATAATTAGATATCACAGAATAAAGCACGTCCTCATCAAATAATAATAACACATTTAATTAAGTGAAAAACTATAACAGATTTTACTGTCTAGAATTGATTTCTAGATTAATGGGTATTTTGTAGTCCACCAGTCCACTAAGTATACTTAGTGTATAATAATGCTTTTCTTAGTTATTATTTCTGTTTCTATTCCATGTAAACTATAAACTACTATATCCATTCTTTTCAATTAATGTCTTGGTATAGTTTCTTTTTATGATACCATAGTTCCTTTGCTCATTTTTTGCCAGCCATTTAGCCCTGGGGCTAAATCAGCCAACATATATTTTTGTTTCCATGGTGGTCCCATGGATGAGCTTGGATTAGAGTGGGTGCTCATCTAAAAGTAAAACACATGTAATCACATGTAATTGCCTGAAAACTGGCAACAGGTTAATTAGTGCAGACTATGGTCCTGAGCTGGACATGCAGGTGGTGTAGTGGCTGTGAGACCTGAACCTAAGCCATCATGAGGTTCAAGACAGAAAAGGACATTTCTGCTGGCCCCAGTTTTCTGTGTTCTTTGGTTTGATCTCCCCTTTAGGGCGCTTTGGGTTGTGCCTCAGAGAAGAAGGTGGGAAGTGCTGCTGTTGTCTTCCAGAGCACGAGCAGGTCAGAGGAGACACGTTCCCTGAGTTGGTTTAAAAGCTTAGACATGCTTTTTGGCTCGTGGCTGAGCTGATGCTTGAGTGACTCCTCTGATCGTAAAAGACACTGATGCATCAGCACCAGCCAACACCAGAGCCATCTATTTACCCAGGGAAGTGCTGCAATAGATCAATGTTAAATGCTTATTTGTGCTTCACTGCTCCAAGGCACAGAAACTAATTACCAAAGATAAATTAGCCCTTGTGACAATGACTAAGAAATACACGTCCCAGGATAGACCACCTTGACCACAAACACACATAATTCTGCCTCTGACGAGGGGTGGCAGAGGGTTACACGGCTCATCCTTCAGCCGGAGCTCACTCGGGGTGCAGTGCTGCTGGCTTTGTCCAAATTGTGACCATTTGCTGAGCCCCTGACTCTTCCTTTTCCCTGCAGGAGTCACTCACTTGACTCCCATGTGTCTCTGTTTGCCCAGCTGTGGATTAGCAGCAGCAATAAATAAAACACCTTATGCAGATAGCAGCAGACCTGACTGATGGCAAACTGTCCCCAAGGGTTTTGAGTTAACACGTGAGCTTATGAGCTTTGCCTTTACACCTTGACTGCTCAGGAACTGCAAGTGCCTTGCTCTGTGTCACGTGTGCAGCAGGGAGCAACAAATAGAAAGTTTTCAATTTTGGGTGTGATTTCAAAGGGTTTTTCTAGCTAAAGCCCCTCGGTGTTTCTCATGGCAGCTGTAATCAGCAAATGAGAGCTTGTCAGAATTGCAATAGGTTTGTAAAGCCACTGCTTCAGTTATCCCTCTCCTGGACCTCTTACTTCTCTCTTCCTGCCAAATTTGGTGGATCTGAATCCGAAAACACCTACCCCATCTTATTCCCTTATTCTCTAGCTGGAGCCAAGGGACTCAGGGTGGATCTCTGGGAGTGCCTGGGGGGCTGCAGAGCTCCTCTCGATTTTCCCTGCAAGGAAAGCAGCAGCGAGCTGCTTCCATTAACTTTTTGCCCCAAGCCCTTACAAAAGATCTTGCCAAGCTGGGTACTGCATTTTCCACGAATTGTGTAAAACCAGAGTACAAAGCCATAATGGATTCAACCCTGCTCACTGTGTCCATCATAACAAGCTCAGGGGAGACCTGCAGCACTGCAGGAGGAATAACTTGAGTGGGGAAACCTTGGGAACACTCACAGTGCCTGGGGGAGGGTCATGCTGGTGTCAATATCTGTGGGAAAGCTCCTCTGTAACCCAGGTTGACTAAATTGCTCTCAAATAACTGGAAAATGACTACACTCTTCCCTGTCTGCATGGGAAGTACATCTACCAACTGATATATCTTAGCATTCCCCTTGCCCTTGTCACCTGGTTGTATCGCTGTGGCACCACAGACCCATCTCATGCTGGAGCAGAGCAGCCCCTCCCCTGTTCCCCTGTGCCATCCCAAATTGTACTTTCAGCTCTTAAAGACATCCATTCATCTCAGTATCATATCCCAGTTCTCCTCTGTACTGGAGGCACCCCCTGGCTTTGGGGCATCAGCACACTTTTATCACCACAATCTTCCTTTTCTGCCAAGATCATTAATGGAAATATTAAGCTGTGTGACTGACCCTTGAGGAAGACCCTAGAAAATGCCTCCAGGTCTGGTGCTCCTCTGAGAACTCCTGGTTGCTGGACCCCAGGTACAATTAAGAGGAATAACTTGTATTTTTATAACTATGTTTTAGCAAGCTAATATTTTCTAAATGTGAGAATCCCGATTACTGCCTGAAAAACTGAAGCATCACTTCTGTCTCGGTGACATCCTCTCTCCACGTGCTTCCCAGCCAAGCAGAGCAAAGCACTGATGAAGTTTCTGCAACCAGACTTGTAAGACCCCCTGTGCTGGCTGGGGTGGACACATCAGCTCTGGCTTCCAGGTGTGGGGACACCGCCCCTGTCTCTGCCAAGCCATCACGAAAGAGTTTGGCTCCAGCTTTTAACCCGGTTGGATTTTATAGCATCTCCTCAAGCTCTGGTTTGCAGGCCTGGAAGTACAAACCTGGGCTCACCCAGGTTAGGTGCCGCGGAAATGATGTTACACCTGGGTGGGGTTGTACCCACTCCATCCAAGCTTCCTGGCCACGTTAGTGCTGTTGCAGCTAGTTTTCCATAATTTTGTTTTCCAGCAGCAGAGGTCAGCATTGCCCTGCTGATGGACGGCCACGTTCCCACCTGCAGGGAACAGCAAAGGATCACAAAGTCAGTTTTCGTTAGTCCTTGATCTTTTATTGTGATGGAATGTGTCTGAGCTCCAGCAGCTCCTGGAGGGGCAGGTGACCAAGCCACCAGCTGTGTCTCCTGGGAAGTGACAAGGGAGGCTGTGAGGTGGCCTTGCACATGCCATGGGCTGTTCAAGGTGCCTGGGGACAGCAGAGACGTACTCGGGGTGCTGCCATGGGACCTGTGGGACACCTGAGTTCACCTAGAGTTGCAGCAGGGGAGAGGCTGATACCCCCAGCACCATAAACATCCCCAAACATGGACAGGCAATGGAGCCTGGGGGCCTTGGCCACAAATCAGATGTTCCCTGTTCGTATCAGGACTGTATTTTGTCTAACTGGTTTACATTTTGGTAAATCCCTCAGGGATAAGCATGTGACTGACCCAATTGTCATTGCATATAGGTAATTACACTGACTGGACACTAGTCAATGCATTAAATAATTGCTCATTCTTTATAAACATCATTTTGACACAATGTGGGTCCAGGAGAGGAAATAGAAATGTGAGCCAGTTCTCTAGGGATCTATCTAATGCCTAATTGCTGTGCTATGTCCCTAATATTTTTTCCTGAGCTGGGAAATTCATCTTTCTGACTAGGAGTAGTCTTTCTTTTGAAGTCTTTGGGGTTTTCACCTACATATTGAGTGATTCAGCCAGGCAGTTTCCAATCCATATGTTCTGCACCATGCTGAAGTTACACCACTCTTGACACATAATGAAAATATTGCACACCAACAAGCCAGCAGCTGTGCAAGTCAAACTGGTTGCCTCAGTGTTGTTGTCAGCCAAAATCCCAATCTCATAATAAACCCTGGAAGTTGTTGACAGTAGTTTCCATGCTGTCTGGCACTCATTGTGTGCCTCCACTTGGAGCAGGGGAATGGCACAGAGCGAAGCTGTCCCCAGAAGCCTGAATGGCCCATGGGGATAGAACTGGCAGCCCTGCAAAGCAAAGTGGCTTTGATGTCTCCATGGAGGGACAAGGGGCTGATCAGCCCTTAGTCTGGGCTGAGGGAAATGGCTTCTGTCTTCCCCCTTGCACTCCAAGAGGTACAGAATTTTAGGAGATAAATTTGGGCTGAATGCCTAACAAAAATAAACAGTTTGAAGGCAGGATTTGGTGTATCCTGGTAGTGACAAGGAAATTTAGGTGCAGTGGTAAACCTGGTGAGCTTGGACTTCAGCACTGGCTATCAAATTGAAGATCAACATGAAATCACCTCAAAAACGTGTGTGATGTGAGAGACTTTGTGGAATTGTTCAAGGGAAGCTGCCTAGGGAGCCCAGGACTGAACTGTTAAATGAATGAGCCCTTATTGCCATTCCCTCAGTGCCCCTCAGGCATTTATTGCATCTCATACATTTCTGTGCTTTCTTAAATTTTCCATCTCCTGTGGATGATTGCAAGGCCCATGAAAATTCTGTATTAGATCCCAAATGAGAAGTACACCAGTGGGACAAGGATTAACACAGCAGCTTTGGTCTCAAGACATTTGGATGTGGTGCCACAAGGAGATGGAGAACTCACTGCGTGGTGGGAGCAGCCTGGGCCCTCCCTGGTCCCCCCACCTCTCCACACTACAGTTTGAGAGGTGTTTTCTACTGAGTTTGTAAAAGAAACACCACACAGAATCCCCTGGCTGTGGCAATAGATTCAATCAGTCTCAGTCCATTAGCTTAACTAATCAATAGCTGTAAGTGCCATAATGCTGTCTCCTACTTCATCACAAAAGCTGAAAACTTACAGGAGGCCACGTGTAATTACGGGCACTCTCTCCATTAACTTCGGGAAAATTAAACAGCCAATATTTGGGTGTCTGGCAGGTTCCTTCTCTCAGGAAAGCTGGCACATCCAACTAAAACAGAGCTGATTAATGGAAGAAAAAGGCACATTTTTATCAAGGTTTTTCATGATGTTATCATGTCACTGTCACCCCAGCAGCCCAGGATGTGTTTTGGATGGCACAGCTGCATCTCCCCAGCTGCACTTTGTGGTGCTGGCCTCAGCTGCAGGGACCTGAGACAGAGATGTGCCCCTGGTTTTGAATGACTGCATAAGATCCCACTCCCTTGCTCTGGAGTGAGAAAATCCTTGATGAAAATTGCAAGAAATTCCAAGGGAATAAAACCCCCCACAAATAATAGTAATAGTAATTAATGTTAATAGTAAACAACAACAACAGCAACAACACAACTTCACAACTTTTTTTGCTTGTTCCCATTCTGTAAACCCTCTGTCTGGAAAAAAGGTGGCTCCAAAATTTTATATTAAGCTGTCTTTAAAGCAGATGTTTGCCTCTGGGAAGCCAAAAGTGGACCACATTTGCATTTTTGTGCCTGAAGGCTGGAGGCTGGGCCTTTAACCCTGCATTACCAGGAGCATTCCAGAGCCAAGGAGTACATCCACAGGTCAGGTCTCTCCACTGGGCTGAGTTGTAAAACTCATTAACTATAGCAAGAAGGTATTTTTTCAATTATTTTTGCCATAAGGGATACACTGTAACCAATTTCAGTTCTCTTTGCCTTTTCATGTACTGTACCCATCCCTGTGTATCCTAATTTGAAAGATATTCCCTGCTGCCTTCCCCTACTCTTCCCAGTTCCCTTGGAATCTGGATGTGGCTGCAACAGGAAGACAAGCACCCAGAGCATGGCCAGGAGGTGACTCCTATCACTGAAACCAGGAGCAAGTCCTGAAGTGCTTCTTTTGTCGTCATTAACTTCACCAGGGGTTTGTCAGAGCAGAGACAAAATCAAACCCAGGCGAAACACCAAATATGATCTGCAGAGCAGGCTCATCCCAGGGTAGAGATTGCAAAGAGGATTCCTGCTCAATAAAACCATGAATGCACCTATATATAAAGAAACTCAGAGGCTTTTGTCTGTGGAAGATGAGGTGAGTAGGCATCAAAATAACAAGATGGCAATGTAGCTTTCTAATAAAGGCCTGATGCCTTTAGAGTAACTGGTCCCAGGTTTATTTAATCAGGAAAATAGCTGGGAGTTTAAATAACTTGCAATATAAAGCCTGCACAAAGGCGAGAGTGAGCAGGCTGGGTCAGACGTGTCTGTGTCTTGCGGGAGGATGTGAGTTTGAACGAAGCAGTGACACTTGGAAACTGCCTACAATGGCACCAGCTGGACTGAGTGGAGAGATAGAAATGGTATTAAAAAAATATTATTTCCAGCAACAGTTGCAGGCCTGCAGGGCAGAAAGGGAAGGGAGAGCAGGGATTACGGGAAGAGATAAGGAGGGCGGGTGAAGAGTGAGGACACCACACCAGGAACGGCAGTTGCTGGGGCTGTAACAGGAGAAGGAGCTCAAGGGATGCAATCGGGGACTGAGCTGGCTCCTTCCAGGCCCGCCCTGTGCAAGCTGACAGCCGGGCTCCCTGCAGGCATCCCTCACCTCCCCTCCCATCCCACACATGACCTTCTGAAACATTCCTTTTCAGACACAATTCTTCGCGTCTGGCTTCAGAGCAAATAAATACACATTCAGTTTAAGGCTTGAGGAGATGACTGTCATTTCTTTGGGAGTGGCTTTTCACAGAAGGGGGGAATCCACAGTACTTTTACGTCTAGGGAAGCTGTAAGATGGCCTTTTCTGCATGTCTTGCAGAAGCATGAATGGACTCTGCGGGGAGGAGCTTCCAGTCAAGGCTCCTGTTGGCTCCAAATTAAGTTGTAATTAAAAAAAAATTAAATGACAGCACTATCCATGCAAAGCTCTCGTACATTTTCACTCGAGCAGTGTTACAGCACTATGTCAAGGGCTTTTGCATGATCCAGGTACCTCGCACTGATAAGTACTAGCAAGGATGCAGTGCTTTTGTACTGATGTTTCACCGTGAAATCCCACATTTGCAACGTCTTTTGGCAGTAGGCGGTATGCTCAGCTCCAAAATTAATATATTAGTTCAAACTGTAGTAAAAAATAGTAGTATAAATTAAAGCACGGCTGTGTTCAAAGCCAAGCTTCAGCATGGCTTTGGAGAGCAACTTTTTGCATAGGCAGGTAGGGATAGAGCAAAGGGGAATGGTTTTAAACTAAAAGAGGGCAGGTTTAGATTAGATATCAGGAAGAAATTATTTTCTGTGAGGGTAAGGAGGCCCTGACACAGGTTGCCCAAAGAAGCTGTGGCTGCCCCATCCCTGGAAGTGTCCAAGGCCAGGCTGGACAGGGCTTGGAGCAACCTGGGATAGTGGAAGGTGTCCCTGCCCATGGCAGGGGTTTGGAACAAGATGAGCTTTAAGGTCCCTTCTAACTCAATCCATTCTGTGATTCTCTGGCCATACCAGACCCTGATGGGTTGCAGAACATCTCACTTTCCACCTGGAACGGCAGAGTCCAAGGGCCTACCTGCACGTGATAGTAGTTGATCATAACATCTGGCATTTTTTTAAAAAAAGTTAAATCATTGCTAATAGCAGTTTGCAAAACTGTCAGTCTGTTTCTGTGGCCCTGCATGCAGTTTGTTTTGTGGCTGTGAGTTGCACAGTGCCATTAAAACTTGCTCTGCTAGGCGTGCTTGCTGAGAATGAAGGGCTGGAGAGGCCAAGGTCGCCGCAGAGCATCTCTGCCTGGCCAGCTCTGCTGCTTGCAGGAACACTTGAACTTTATTTTCCTTATTCCTCCACCTCTGACCCATTGTTAGGCCTGGGAGAAATAAAAACAGCATGAGCTGAGCTTCACCTCCCATCTGTGCTGCAAGGGGAGGCCTGGGGCCTCACAGTTCCCCTGAGAACATCCAGTGCTGCTGAGCCCTCTTCCCACAGAGGCACCCCTAAAGCTCACTGGCCCTCTCTTTCCACACAGATTCTCATCAGTAACCTGTGAGAATATCCCACCATTGCCATTAAGTGGGCACAAGGGGCAAAAACTTGTGGGTTGTAAGGAAAAAAGGAAGAAAAAAGGGCAAAGAAGAAAAGGGAAAGGCAAGGGATTGGTGCTGGGGTTGCTGGGTAAAAAAGCCCCATTTTCAGGATGCTGTCTTCTGTCCCAGGAAGCAGAATCTCTTCAGAAAGATATATGGAGGATTTTAGATATAAAGGTTGCCATGGCAGTGTAATGCCCAAAGTGGTGCACGGGCTCTGCACTATACAGACACCAGGGGGGTGCCACCCCTGGGCTGGCACTGCCAGCTGCCATCCAGCCCAGGGTCCCACAGGCCTGAAGGCAATAAATTTTGTCTAAAGGACACTCTTCACCAGGTCAGGGTAATTTACATGTGGTGTTTTGGCACGAGTGGTGGCTTACAAACATCTGAAGTGTTCCTAATACAGACAGCATCATGCAAAGATTTTGATTATGAGAGTTGTAAGCAGCTACTGCCATTGGAGGGGAGTCAGTGTGCCTGAACCGTTCCAAAGCCTAACATAAGTTCCCACAGGAAGAGATATGAAGGGCATGAAAATGTTCCACTTCAAGCAGAGAGATTTAGGAGGCATGTGAACCATGCCAAGGAGTTCCAAGTGGATTACTCAGTTGTCAAACTATGCTGTGATGGCAGCCGCCGCTCCCCCTGCACTGCCGTGTCAGGGCAGGGCACGGGCAGACAGCAGTGCCATGTGCTCAGGGGAGTGATGCCTTTCCAAACACAGCCTAGAAGAAAGCCCTTCTAATTTTGGTTGCTTGCTTTTCAAATGTGGCTTGTTCAGATCTTCTTTGTCACACCAGCTCATGAGGGAAGAGCTGGAGGAGGAGGAAAGGGGAAATTAGTAACGTGGGGGAGGT